>JANHGN010018805.1:11859-23310 GCA_024605025.1 Megaceryle maxima | reverse complement strand
GGTGTACTTTATTATTCTTCCCCAGATGCAGGACTCTGCACTTATCCTTGTTAAACCTCATTAGGTTCTGCTCTGCCAAGTTCTCCAGTCTGTCCAAGTCCCGCTGGATGGCTGCACAACCTTCAGGTGTACCTGCCAATCCTCCCAGTTTTGTGTCATCAGCAAACTTGCTGAGAAGACACTGTCCTGTCATCAATGGCATTGATAAAGATGTTGAACAGGACTGGTGTACTTCAGATAACACGATCCAACCATCCCTTCCCAGGAGAACATCACCCAGCTCCCTTCTCACTCATTACCGAGCCATTTACCCAGCTTGTCTGTTACCTCTTCCTCAACTTCAGGCTTACACATAGGCCATGAATAATCTAAATATATATGCATATATATACCAGGTCATCCCTCCTTCCTCCACCCAACCTCTGTAAGTTATCCTTGTCTGGGACAACAAGACTGCCCTTTCATTGACAGATCTCCATCACGCCGATGAATCACAGCTATGGCTAAGCACTAGGAATTCAAGCACTTCTGTTTATTCCTCCCATTTGAGCATAGGCATCTCAGATACTTAAGAAGCTGCCCTATTACATTCCCTCCTATCTTCTCACACCGCCGCAATTTTCCCCTTCGCCTCCCAGGAGAGCAGTGCTGTGGGACCTGGTGCCCTCCAGTAAAGCTCAAGGCATCTGCAGGCAGCTCAAGCACGAATCCTGCAGCATGGCACGTAAAGGCAGCAGGCGATGTTGCAACAACTCCTCATTCTTCCAAAAATATTTAGTATTCTTCTTCCCTGCCAAAGGCAGGGGAAAAAAAAAAAAAGAAAAAAAAAAAAAGAAGCATGAACATGTGGAAGACAAAGAAAACAGAGTTCACGATGCATTACACCAAAAGCACATCATGATTTTTGGACTGGGAAGGACCCAAATCCTACTGAATCCAATCCCCCAGAAATGATGAAGAGAGAGATTAGAGAAGGTAGAAACCAGTAAAAAAACCACTGTTTGGCTGATTGTGTTTAGCAAATGTTTTCAAAGACTGGTTTGACATCTCGTTCAGAGTTGTTTTAAGATATATCTTTAAATTCCTGGTCTATTAATCTCAAACAATAACTACCACACAATGTCTGACTAATGTAAGTTATGGCCACATGATGCAGACATGATGAATAGTCTGCTGTACTTTTTATGAACAACATTTCTGCACTTTAAGGAGCCTTTTTTTAAGTATCTGACAAACAAGTTCACATCAAGATTTACCATACAGATGAATTTTTTGAGCCAGCTGAAATACTTCCCAACACTTGTGTCCCTTCTGTATTTCTCACATGGAAGGAAGAAAGCTGTATGAAAATCTTAATTTTTTTTGGCTAACTTACACAATTATACTCAATTCCCAGATCTAAAGCCACAAGCATATATAACAACATACAGGAATATTTAAGGATTTGGGGCAAACCCATGGCACAGATAACGGGAAGTGCAAGCACCAGCTCTGCTGACAGTGACCAGTGAAAAAAGCAACAGGAACTGAATCCTAATTAACAGGATACAAAAAGGAATTTAGGTCCAGAACTCAGGTTGCAAACAAAAGCAAACTAACGATAAAATCTGTACTAATAAAACCCCCCACATTTTAAGTAGCCTAATGTAAATTATCACCCAGAGAATTTACTTACAAGTGTAGCAATGCTGTGCCAGGACATGAGTACTGCAAACTGAAACAAGCTGGTCTGAAACGTCTACGCTGGGAGAAGTATCATTATCTGAGAAGCATCTCTGCAATACTGGATGCAGGACCATCAGCTGCTACTAGAAGACACATTTTAACCTGTCTGTAGTCCTTTCAGATACTGGAATTGCAGGGAAAAAAATGCTGTACAAGCAATTACTCATTTTTCCCTCCACAACTGCTCAAGAAATGAGAATTTCAGGAGCATCATTCTTGATACTAACATTCACTTCCAAAAAAATGATAAACTCACGTTTGACACTTTGTCTTCACTCCATAAACTGTCCAGGTTTGCTCTCTCACTCCCTGAGCCTGCTCCAGCTACCCATGCTGCTGGAAAGCTGCATGTCAGCACATGCCTCAGGTAGGAGTCTCCCTCCTGACTGCGTGTGATTACAAGCGCTAGACTGCTTGTGATAGAAAGACAGTTTAACAGGATGAGTTTGGGTTTTAGCAACCAGAAATTATATCCTCCTTTGGAAAAATCTGAAATACAAGAGCACCAAGTGCACTGTGTAAAGGGGGGGGGGGAAAAATCTTGCTATCCTGCCTGGGTAGCAAATATTTCATCTCCTGAAAGACAGCTGAGAAAATAACGCTATGAGATTATCCACTTCAAATAAAAATTCTCCAGTATGTAATTATGGTTAACTACTTTGTTTTTGACTGCAAAAGGCTGGGAAGCAGGTCAAGAGCTAGGATTTATAAACCAACTTACATCTGGGAGATCTAAAAGCTTTTGAACGTTCCTCTGCCTTCCTCAGGAGGAAGGCCAGCACAGGTTATCCCCATTCCATAGGCAGGGAAACGGAGATGAAACCTCTTGCCTTGAGACACAAGAGGGAAGCCCAGCTACACACAACCTTTGATTCAAAACTTGAATTCTCATCTCCTCCTGCCTAATTCAGAAGTTCAGAGACACCAAGAAGCTCTCACTAAGTGGCAACACTTACAGTTTTGCCTGGAATAAGCAAAAAGCACCGAGTGTATAACTTGTCAGCAAAACTACAGTGTCCTTTCCTCTCAGATGATGATTCAGACAATCTCCCCCATCTCACACCCCAGCTCTTTCAGGCAAGGTTCATAAGAAATGAGTTTAAGTTGGCAGGGGGAAGAAAACTCTTTCCCATCTGCCTGAGAGCAAAAAGGGGAAGGCAGCGAGCTGAACAGGAACTAGACAAAAACATGCCCCAAAGGCCAGAAACATGCTGAAGTCCTTCTTTTTGCCTGGTGGGGAAGCGAGAAGTATTGGCACTGGACCACAAGAGGTATCTTTTTTCTGAAGTCAAGCAGTAGATGCTAAATCCTCTTCAGCTGAAATCTGACTATACTTCAAATGTGCTTACTGGTACTTTAGAAGTATACTTGAGGCCTGTAATGGAGTGATCAGGATTAACAAGCAATGGTAAAGTAGCCACTTTGTCCTGCACAGATATAAAGCTCCTATAAAAGTTTTATGGACCATGGGAGAGGTTTTTCATCCTTCCAGAAGATCCAAGTATGCATCAGTCTGGAGGCACCTGGAAGAACTGCAGAGCCACAATCCCACCTCAGTGAACTCAGGCTGTTCCTGCTCCTCTGGACACCTGGGAAATTCTGGCCTTGCAGCTGGATTGAAGACATCAAGCAGCAAGTCTGGCAGGATGAATAGTGAGTTAGCTCCAGTATCACCATAGAAAGTTTCCCATTCACTATGATGGAGAGATTTGGAAAACCCTTGCGAGGGTCAATACCTACATGAACAGCTTTATCTCTTCTTTAAGCCAAAGATACCCCGAGTATACTCACCCCGAAGGTTACAGTGAAAAAGAAATTCAATTGCTAAGTACAGTGATGGATACTTCAGTTAATGAATAAACTAGATTTTTATATGAATAAAACTGCTGTTCACTTAAACTCTTACACTGCTGCCTAAACCAACTGCTTTTCAACAAAGTGCCTCACTATTGCTAAAAATGCCTCACGTCAGAGGACTTCAGACACAGTACAGGCTTGCCTACCCAGTCAAAGGCACCTACACCAGACAAGAGTTTACAGTTCTTAAGAACACTTAATGAAAGGTCAGAGTCAGCCAAAGTTATCCTAATAACATCTAGTGATGCTGCTCATCAGTGTCGCTGCCAGTTCCACACACAGAGAAGCAGGAGTGAAGACCCTTACATATTTTTTCTGATTATGCAAAACTGTGAGGAGTGGCTGACACACCAGTTTAGCTGCCATCCAGTGAGTCCTGGATAGGCTGGAGAGTTTGTTGGAGAGGAATCTCATGAAGTTCAGCAAAGGCAAGTGTTGGGTCCTGCACCTGGGGAGAAATGACCCCCTGCACCAGTACAGGGGAGAGGTGACCTGCTGGGAAGCAGCTCTGCAGACAGGACCTGGGAGTGCTGTGGGACAACAAATTGCCCATGAGCCAGCAACAGGCACCTGTGGCCAAGAAGACCAAAGGTCTTTTGGGGTGCACGAAAAGTGAATAGCAGGTCAAGAGACGTTCTACTACCCCTCTACTGTGCCTTGGTGGGGCCACCGCTTGAGCACTGGGTCCAGTTCTGGGCTCCCCTGTTCAAGAGAGACAAGGAACTACTGGAGAGAGTCTAACAGAAGCTCCGAAGATGCTGAGGGCACTGGAGCATCTCTGTGCTGAGAAAAGGCTGAGAGACCTGGGGCTGTTTAGTCTGGAGAAGACTGAGAGGGGATCTGATCAATGCTGATCAATAGCTAAAGGGTGGGGGTCAAGAGGATGGGGCCAGACTCTTGTCAGTGGTGCCCAGCAACAGGACAAGGGGCAATGGGCACAAGCTGGAACCCAGAAGGTTCCATCTGAACCGGAGGAGAAGCTTCTTTGCTGTGAGGGTGCCAGAGCCTGGCCCAGGCTGCCCAGAGAGGTTATAGAGTCTCCTTCTCTGGAGAGATTCCAAATCCTCCTGGGCAACCTGCTGTGGGTAACCCTGCTGGAGAAGGAGGATTGGATGAGATCATAGAATGGTAGGGGTTGGAAGGGACCTCTGGAGATCATTGAGTACAACCTCCCTGCCAGTACAGGAACACCTAGAGCAGGCCACACAGGAACACATCCAGGCAGGTCTTGAAAGTCTCCAGAGAAGGAGACTCCACAGGCTCTCTGGGCAGCCTGTTCCAGGGCTCTGTCACTCTCACAGGGAAGAAGTTTTTCCTCACGTTGAAATGGAACTTCCCATGTTTCACCTTGTTACCTCTCGTCCTATCACAGGGCACCACTGAAAAGAGACTGGCCCCTTCTATTTGACACCCACCCTTCTGATATTTTTAAGCATTAATAAGATCCCCTCTCAGTCTTATCCAGGCTAAACAGCCCCAGGGTTCTCTGCCTTTCCTCATAAGAGAGAGAAAGATGTTCCAGTCCCTTCATCATCTTTGTAGCTCTCCGTTGGACTCTCTCTAGTGTTTCCCTGTCCCTCTTGAATGGGGGAGACCAGAACTGAACACAATACTCCAGATGTGGTCTCTCTAGTGTAGAATAGAGGGAGAGGAGAACTTCCCTCAACTACACACTTTTCTTTGTGCACTCCAGAATACCACTGGCCTTCCTGGCACCAAGGCCACATTGTTGTTCCATGGATAACTTATTGTCCACGAGGACACCAAGGTCCCTCTCCATGAGGCTGCTTTCCAGTGGGTCTACCCCTAACCTGTGCTGGTACATGGTGTTGTGGTGTAGGACTCTACACTAATCCTTGTTGAACTTCATTAGGTTTTCCTTTGACCAGCTCTCCAGTCTGTCCAGATCTCTCTGGATGGCAGCACAGCCTTCTGGTGTATTGGCCACTCCTCCCAGTTTAGTATCATCAGCAAACTTACTGAAGGTACACTCCACCCCGTCATCCAGGTCACTGATGAAGATGTTGAATAAGATTGGAAGATGATCTCCAGAGCTCCTTTCTAACCCCTATCATGTTGGGATTCTGTGATTCTGTGATTTTCCAATTGTCTCCTCACATACATGCATTTCACAGAGGATTTATTTACCTTAAACATATTCTAAGCAGCATTTCCCTACATAGTATCACTCAGTGGACAAGGCTGTTTTTCTAATTAAACAGCAGCTTCTCAGCCCTTTCTACAGTCACTGAGATCTTCAAGTAAAAACCCAAAGAAAATTCTGGGTGACACTGTTGCCCCTGCCTCTTTTCCCCACTAACCACTGAGAGCTTGTACCCATTTCAAAGCAAAAAACCATCACAGAGCTCAAGGCCCCAAATCAGTGAATAAATCTATTGACAGAAACACCAGCAGCAGGGCAGAGTCTACGTTACTTCAGCAGGACAGGGTGCAGGTCCTGACAGAGGACCTGGGACAACAGAAGTTGGTGCTATGAGTGTCAACATGAGTATCTGAGCAAGTTTCAAGAGAGTCTCATGAGAGGGGCTGCAATAGAAATCATTATCCGCTCGGCTGTAGCTGTCATTGCTTTCACTGTAATGCTTCTCACTTAAAAAGCAGCCAACTTTCATAAATGACTGCCCACTGGAAATATTTCAATCATTTAGTTTAAGAACAAATCCAGTTTTAAATGTAGAAAATGTTTTCCCAGTCCTTAACGCCAAATCAGCTGAAAAGCTTTTCTTTCCTTCTAATTTTTTTTTGTCTTTAAATTTCTTTTTTTTTTTTCTTGTCTAAGACAGAAAGCTCTAGTTTGGAATAGGCTGTTTCTGAGAAGGAAACTGTTACTGCAGGAGATGCCTTCTGCTGATGCCTTATGCTTTATGGAATTACAACCACAAATACCAATCCTCTAATAAACCCTGTACAACCAACCAACCACTCAAGGTCCACCAAGGAAGGTCCATTTCCATGTTCTGGAAGGCAGCCTAAGACAGCAACATCTGGCTTCTACACACTCAACCACCGCCAACATCTTCCTGAACTAGCTGAACAGCATAAAGGGGAATAAATGACCTTTGTTATAGAGAAGGAATAAAAATCTCTTCAAGTTTTCTTATGGGTAGGATGGCATTCCTGCAGGAAATCCAAGTTATTCTGGAAGAAAAACTGCAATTACACAGAGTACCATACCTTCCTTAGCTGGCTTTCATATTCTTCCCGGAGTTCCCCTGGTTTGCTTAATTTAATGGGTGCTCTGAATATAAAGTCTGGAAAGAGAAGGAAAAAACAGAAGGAAATGCATTTTAGAGAATGATGACTGGGGTTGTCCATTATTTCCCAAAAAGGGTAAGCTCTCCACCGACTGCACAAGAGGTTCTGAAGCATTTTTTTTCAAGCACATATGTTTATATTACAACACTGCTATCAAAGCTCTGTTTAACTCACAGAAACATGGGCAGGAGGAGGTTTGGCCAAGTAATACCATTTTGCACTTCTATAGTTTCTTTTGAGATTTTCAAGAGTTCTTGACAAGCAGTTAAGCAATCAGGGGAATATTAAGAGGATGTAAACACAGCAGTTAAAGTAACGGTCCTGAGCTGTCACAGAGAATCAGAGTGCTGGAAAGAAAACCGGGCTTTAAGCATCTTGCTCCAGTCAGACACCCGAGAAACACAGGCTGACTGCAGCAGCACAACATCCCACATTCACACCCTTCTGCACATAGGGAGAACACTATTTTCTATATAAACGGGTTTGTCCTCCTCCTCCACATCCCCTTCACCTTCACAGCCGTTTCCAGTGCTGTCCTGCCAGTCTGGAGCAAGCACAGCTTTTATTCTGCTTGTAATGTGCTCCCCGAGGTCACTATTTTGAAGCCGGTTGGGCGGGCTTCTCTGTCCGGCAGGAATTCCCCATCCTGCTCCCGCTTCCTCCCTTCCCCCTCGGGAATTCAAAAACCAAAACCGTATTGGCAGAGGGTTACAGTTTAACCTCCATCCCTGGAGTCTGTTACTCCCCAAATGACTCCCTTCTCTATGTCGGCTTCAAAGCTAGCTCCTGTGCAGGGCAAGTCTGGGCAAGTTGCATTACAGTAAGAGGAGCTTGGATGGAAAAGAGAACCACCAGAATAAAATAACATCCCCTGAACAAGTGTTCTGGCTCAGCCCATAACAGTATGATGAGCAGCACAGCTCATCATCCCAGTGTGCTACAACAGGTATAAGCAAGGAGGAAACATCAGGGGTATTTCCTTTTCCCGGCTTCCTAAAATTAAGGTATACAAACTGGCAGCTCCAACTGCATGCTTTGTTTAGGAAGCATTTTTATTTCTAAAACACATTGGCTCAAAATGAAAAAAGTAGTTCATGGCTGGGTACATAAATCAAACACTCAGCTGCCCACAGCCAGTTACCCCAGAGGGCATCCCCCAGTTCATGGCCACATTTGCCATCCTCCCTGGGGCAGGTCACAGCCCTGGTGCAGAAACATGCTACTGAAAGACCTTCTAAACTCTGCTTTCACCTGTCCTGCCTTCCGCTGGTTTCCTTTTAAAGTTCTTAGAGGAAAAGCTCCATAACTTCACTCCCACCCCACTGGTGAGTGTGAGTGCAAACCCCTTGCTTGCTGCTCAGGGAGTTCCAGAGGGGGAATGCTGCCAACACCAGAGCTGAACAGTATTTCTTTAATCACAATCATGAAGTATTTCTTTAATACTTGCTTTAAAAGGGGGGGGGGGGAATCTCTTGTAATTGAATGTTAAGCTATAAAGTTTGGTTTTTTTGTTTGTTTAAAAAAAACCCCAAAAACTTGTCATTCCCTCCCTCTAACTTGCACTCCTGCATGAGCCAGGCTTGTTTTTAAAGGAAAACATCCAAAATGTGTGATAAAAACTCAGAGCAGTGGCAATTCTGGGGAGGCCAGGCTGCATTCCTCACTCCAGCTTCTGCGCCTGCAACTGGCCATGCTGGAAACCTTCCACTGGCTTCTCAAAATGTTTTTTTCCATTGTGTCCTTGAGCAGTTGCCGTTCTTTGTGAAAAAATTTTATCAAGCTCAACTTACACGGAGACAGTCCCAAGAGCAGCAGCAGTCTGTAATGTGCCTGCAGCAAACTTCAATTACTTCTGAATGTTTAAGGCTTGTCTCAGACCTTATCTTCAGAGCTAAAAAGGTGTAATTTTTTTTTTTCCCCCTCCAGGGTAATAAAAGTGTAAGAGCTAACCCGGGGGAAACATGCAGCAGTAAAGACAAGCTACATCAACTGTTTCATTGCTGACATGGGTTCCACAGGAAGAGATTTTAAATAATGGAACAACATTTATCTAGAAAGTTGTACTGCTTTAGCTAAAGTGGTCCAACATCAGGCAGGGGCAATTTTGTCTATAGTATTGTTATACACCAACTTCTGAATTTTACAGAAGGGTCAAATGAGACAAGACCTAAAATTTCTAACTGTGTAGAAGAGAACAAAAATGTATATACAGCTGTGTATCTACGTTTGACAGAACCTCAGCATGGTAGCAGTTGGAAGGGACCTCTGGAGATCCTCTCATCTAACCCACTGCTCCAGCAGGGTCACCCACAGCAGGGTGCCCAGAATTGCATTGTCCAGGTGGGTTTGGACTCTCTTCAGAGAAGGAAGCTCCACAACCTCTCTGGGCAGCCTGGGCCAGGATCTGGCACCCTCACAGCAAAAGAATTTCTCCTGTTCAGATGGAACCTCCTGGATTCCAGTTTGTGCCTGTTGTCCCTGGTCCTGTTGCTGGGAATCACTGACAAGAGTCCGGCCCCATTCCCCTGACCCCTGCCCTTTAGCTACTTATGAGCATTGAGCAGATGCCCTCTCAGTCTTCTCTTCTCCAGGCTAAACAGCCCCAAGACTCTCAGCCTTTCCTCAGCACAGAGATGCTCCAGTCCCCTTGGCATCGTTGTAGCCTCTACGGGACTCTCTCTAGTAACTGTCTCTCTTGAACTGCGGAGACCAGCACTGGACTCACTAATCCAGATATGGCCTCACCAGAGAAAGTGCCTCCCTCAACCTCCCGGTCACAGTCTCCTTAATGTTCCCCAGGAGACCACTGGCTTTCTTGGCCACAAGAGCAAACTGCTGGCTCATGGGCAACTCGTCCCCCAGGACTCCTAGGTCATTCTTCATGGACCTGCTTTCCAGCAGGTCAAATGGGGTGTTAATAGTGTCTGGGGTAGAGTGATGGTGCATGGTGGCTGTCCCCAGCCAAGGGGGCTCCCATCACCATGCAACCACTGCAAATCAAACCAGACGTGTCCTCACACTGGGATGGAGCTGGGGAGGAAGGCAAGGTGATCAGAGTATCATATGTGTTCATCCAGTACACCTCCAGGTGCTAATTCTGGATGTCCTCTGGTCCAGAGAAGGGCTACTAAACTGGTGAAGGGCCTGGAAAACAAGTCTTATGAGGAGCGGCTGAGGGAACTGGGACTATTTAGTCTGAAAAAAAAGGAGGCTGAAGGCAGACCTTATTGCTTCCTACAGCTATCTGAAAGGTAGAAATGTTGTAGAGAGGTAGGCGCTGGTCTCTTCTCACAAGTAACTAGGGATAGAACAAGAGAGAATGGCATCAAGCTGCACATGGGGAGGTTTAAACTGGACATTAGGAAAATTTTTTTCACTGAAAGGGCTGGAACAGGCTGCCCAGGGAGGTGGTTGAGTCACCATCCCTGGAGATGTTTAGAAGCTGTATAGATATGGTCCTTGGGCTATGGCTTAGTGGAGGACTTGGTAGAGTAGGGTTAATGGTTGGACTTGATGATCTTAAAAGTCTTTTCCAACCTTGATGATTCTATGATAAGATGATGGAAGAAAAGGCCTTTCACTTGATTTTGCAGCAAAACCTCCTTGCTCTTCCTCTTGAGTCATCTGAGGGTCAACAGAAACTGTTTCTGAGTGAAGCTGACTTGGAAGGACTGTTGGGATAGTTGGCATTGGGATATTCCTTCCGAGCTGTGCTAACAGCACTGAAACAATCACACCACCAGGATCAAACCAGGCATCCTGCTCTTTACGCTGGCAGACAAGAGTTTTATGCTATTGTGCTCAATCTTGGAAAAAAAAAATCTGCACTGTTTGAGAGGAAAAAAGATTTTCTAATTATTTAATGCTGGTTCTCTTTGTAAGAGACATCTGACTTGTAGCCTCCATCCCCTTGAACAACTCCGTCATTTCAGCGTTAGCACAGACGTGTGCATTACACACCATCACCATTAATCTGCACTCCTGACCAGCAGTTTTCATATTTACTGGCAAAAGATTCAGAAATGTCCATCTGGTGAATTCAGCAACAATGGCTGAATAAAAATAGTTGAACTTGAATCAGAAACCCTTTGGTTCCCTGTCTGTCATTCAGGAGCTCCTGGTTTTGCCAAATGGGAGCCATCCGCCAAGTCAAAGCTGTGCCACCCATGGCTACAAATCCCCCTCAGCCCCAGAAACTTTCAGCAAACTTTATAGCTTCCTTCTCCCTTTATTCCTTCAGGGACAATCAAAACCTTGAGGTTTTCATTGTTTTCCCATTTAACTTCCAGCAGTTAGTGCTTATACTTGCAGATGAAGATGGGTTCTTCATGTTTTCAAAACACAAAACAAGAATTTTTAAGTTTTCTGACTAAGGTTTGGAAACAGCTTTCGAACAAAAGCAGCTAATTCTGTTAAAAGGATGTTAACTAAATTACATAAAGACAATGCCAATGATTCCCATTCATATACAGAATAATAGCATCATGGACTCATAGAACGGTTTGAGTTGGAAGGGACCTTTCAAGCTCATCCAGTCCAACCCCCCTGCAGGGAGCAGGGACATCTGCATCTAGAGCAGGTTGCTCAGAGCCC
>JANHGN010018804.1:88313-109963 GCA_024605025.1 Megaceryle maxima | reverse complement strand
AACTCAAATCCTAAAAGCCATCTACTTAAGGAAAGCAAACAGTTTGCTTCCTTGTCCTCCAAGGCTGTGCTTAATTCAAAGCCAAGTAAGTAGAGCCTAGGCCTGTAAAGAGATGGCCAGGGCAGAATTTGTGCCTAATCTCATCTGGCAGCACTGCTGTATGTTGGTAAGGTCAGAGTGGCAGGCAGCTCCCTTGAAGCAACCTGCAAAGCAATTTTGTCTATAAAGGTGAGTGGATCATAGACTGTGCTTGTATTCATCACCAAAGTTTCTTCCAACATAGCCTCAAAATCGCTTCCCCCCTCTCCTTTCTTTTCATAATCTGTTCCAGAGGGTATTGAAAAATGGGTGATGGGTACTGAAAACCAGAATTCAACAGACCCTGGGACAGTGCTCCAGCCTGTACAAACTGGCATGGCTTTAAAGGGGTCTCAGGTGATGACATTTAAACCATTCAAGGATATTACCATCTTAGCAGCTGTAATATACTTTCCTAACACTTGTCAATGCCTTGAAAAATCAACACCCTTTGTACTTGGACAATAAATCACCTTCCCTGTGCTATATTAGCGCAGTTTGGATTCACCCTTACCAGTACATTGAAAACTGTGGCAATTACTGAATGATGGGGATTTATAATGTGAATCACAGCCTTTGGAGGAGATGAGGTGAATCCATTAGCTAATTTCCCATTGCACCATTTAATCTATAAGGGAAAAAATGACAACACCTTGCTTTTCCACGACAATTCTTCCAGATACTAAATATTATTTTAGAAAAATTGCAAAAAGGAAAAGTAAAGCAAAAGTATTCAAAGCATTTACCCTTCATATTAAGTCTACAGAAAGTTGAAGCAAGAACAGGTAGCCTAGACGTTACACAAAGTTGTCCAGGCAGCCTGGGATCAGTTTAGGAAAGCTAAAGCCCATATAGAATTAAATTTGGCCAGGGACAACAAAAGAAAACTTCTAGAGGTTTGTCAGTGACAAAAGGAATGCTGGGAAAGTTGTGGTCCTTCTCCAGAAGGAAACAGGAGACCACATCCACAGATAATGAAGAAGGCTGAGGTACTCAATGACTTCTTTGCCTCAGTCTTCACCATCAGGGGCTCTAGCCACAACATCCAAGTTACAGAAGGCAAAGGCTGGGACTGGGAGAAGGAAGATATGCACACTCTAAGTGAATATCAAGTTCAAGATTTATCCATGGGTCCTGAGGAAACTGGCGTACAAAATTGCTAAGCTGCTTACCATCACATTTGAAAAGTCATGGCAGTCTGGTAAAGTTACCACTGATTGGAAAAGGGGAAACATAACCCCCATTTTCAAAAAGAGAAAGAAGAAAGACCCAGGGAAATACAAGCTAGTCAGTCTCACCTCTGTGTCCAGCAAGATCATGGAGTAGATCATCTTGAAGGTTCTGTTAAGGCACTTGGAAAATGAGGAGGTGATTGGTGGCAACCAACATGGCTTCACCAAGGGGCAATAGTAAGTAACAAATTTGGTGGCCTTTTGCAATGGAGTTACAGTGTCAGTGGATAAGGGATGAGCAACTGTCACCCTCTACCTGGACTTCTTCAAAGCTTTTGACACTGTCCTGCATGACATCCTGGTTTCTAAATTAGAAAAGACATGGATTTGATGGATGGACAACTCAGTGGATAAGGAATTGGATGGATGGTCGCACTCAAAGAATTGGCAGACAATGGCTCAATGCCCAAATGGAAACCTGTAATGAGTTGTATTCCTCAGGGATCAGTACTGGGACTGGTGCTGTTTAACATCTTTGTCAGCAACACGGACAGTGAGATCAAGTACACGCTCAGCAGGTTTGCTGATGACACCAAGCTGTGTGGTGCAGTCAAAACGCTGGAGGAAAGGGATGCCTGAGGGACCTGGACAGGCTTGAGAGGTGGGCCTATGTCAGCCTCATGAAGTTGAACAAGGCCAAGAGCAAGGCCTGCATCTGGGTTGGGGCAATCCCAAGCACAAACACAGGCTGGGTGGAGTATGGATTGAGAGCAGTCCTGAGGAGAAGGACTTGGGGTGCTGGTTGATGAAAAGTTCAACATGAGCCAACAATGTGAGTGCAGCCCACAAAGCCAACTGTATCATGGGCTGCATCAAAAGAAGCATGGCCAACAGGTTGAGACAGGTGATTCTGCCCCTCTACTCTGCTCTTATGAGACCCCACCTGGAGTACTCTGTCCAGCTCTGCAACACCCAGCACAAGAAGGACATGGACATGTTGGAGTAGCAGTTCCAGAGGAAGGCCACAAAGATCATCAGAGGGTTGGAGCATCTCTCCTATAAGGACAGTCTGAGAGAGTTGGGGTTGCTCAGACTGGAGAGGAGAAGGCTCTGGGGAGACCTGATTGCAGTATTCCTGTATCTGAAAGGGGCCTGCAAGAAACATGGGGAGGGACATTTTACAATGACTTGTTTTGACAGGACAAGGGGTAATGGCTTCCAACTGGAAAAGTGTACATTTAGATTAGAAACTAGGAAGAATTTCTTCACTATGAGGGTGGTGAGACACTGGAACAGTTCGACCAGGGAAGCTGTGGATGCTCCGATATGTTCAAGACTGTTAGATGGGGCTTTGAGTAGCCTGTCTAGTGGAAGGTGTCCCTGCCCATGGCAGGGGGGTTGGAACTAGATGATCTTTAAGGACCCTTCCAATGCAAACCATTCTATGATTCTATGATTTGTAAACACCAGTTTTCAAATGCCATAACTACCCTTTCAAGTTGATAACCCCAAACCACAATCCACAGTGCATCAAAAAGCATTCTGTACATAGGAATACACACACTCACAGATATACTTACACATACTATTCAGAAGTACCTATTGCTTCCTGTGCACACAGATTTCCAAAAAGCATTTGAAATTATTTCGAGAGTGAGTAGCTAGTAGTTCATCTAACAAGTTTACAACCTGCAGGCTTCACATGTATAATCCCCATTAAGTGCTGACTCTTACAGATAATCCTGGACATGAAAGAGGTGAAAAACTGATGTATCACAACTTTGCTGATTTGTTTACACACTCCCCTGCTGTTACCATAATTCATTATATACTAAGAGATGTAAAGGATAATAATGAGTAATTTATTAATGTACCAAAGGTTAATGGTTATTATCATGTTTCTGTACTTATTTTCATAAAAAAGAAATTATTTTGTGTAGGTTATTCCTAATTATTTTATTTATTTTAGAAATAAGACGGTTTATATCTTACCTTTATGTACATGTAGTGACCTAAATCTACACCAGCTGATTAGTCAGAAAAGGTCCTATGAATAGTAAGGTTATTAACTGTGCAAATGACCACCATCTCAATACATTTCTTATTATACTTATCTATACCTCTAACAGCACCATTTTCTTTGTGTTAACAACTAAGTCCCCCAAAATGTGACCTGTAATTCTGAAAATGACATTTTAATTTTAAAAACCTTAATATCATTATTCCCTTAAATTTACAAACCCTTTGCATTTGACAGCACAGACTTGTCATTCCAGGTGCTTAATTAAGGTAGTTTCTAAATTCAGCTTGCACTAAAGATATCATGAATGTGTATGGGCGAAATGCTACACACATGTTTTGATCAAACACTGTCACATATTCCTCTGTAGGCCTGCTAAAACAGATATTGCAGCTCAATGCAACTCTTATAGAGGTGGTGTAGGGGTGGAAATAATTAAAATGTTACCTTTGCCAAGTAATTCCCAATGTATCCTCACTGGCACTGGGGTATAAATGCCTGCCGTTTTGATTCATGGTCCAGTCACAAATTCTCAGCTGTCAATTGAAACCTAGCAGTCAGATGGATTGAGCAGTACTACAGTTTTTAGTATTTAAATGAATACATGCAAACTAGTACTGTACATGGCAAAAGCCTTACTTTCCAAAGAAGTAACTTTAAAAATAAAACAAAGAAAGAAAAATAACTTGTTCTGAGAAATAAATGCCTACAGATTTTCTTATGATGATGCTACTTTAATATGGTCCTCTATTAATAAAGCATAAAAGAGTAACTAGTGTTTAGCACAAAACAATTAGCCATTATTAGATTACAAACTGAGCTGGAATAAAAGGAAATGTTAATATTCAATAGCGAGATACTTTAAGAAAGGAAATAAATATGCTGGTTTTTCTAAGCAATGCTCTATATAATGTGTATTAAGCAAAGGTCAAATATAATCAATATCTTGCAGCATGCATTTCATGAAACATAGAAGTCATGCAATTTATAGAAAATTTGCCCAAATTAAACATACTATATGTCACTATATGTCCTTATCTTGCTATTTAAGAAGGGTAAAGGTATTTTGTAATTGAAGTATATTAATCTGGCATTACTGAAAGCGGTATTACTGAGCAAGAGGCGATAAAATAATCTAATCTTGCTTTAGACAAGGAATAATAGTATTTAAAATACTTTATTGCATTTTAATAAAATGAGGAATGTACTTAATGTTAGCTGAAACAAATTCTTCCCAGATCCTCAAAACATCAGTTCTGCCTTCATGGATTGTTCAAGCAACTCTCTACAGCTCTGTTTATTTAACAGCTGTCCTGTAGTGTTAGCAGATTTATTGAAAAGATATACTGCTTATTTTTAAGTTTAACAAAGTGAAGTTATCTGGCATGCAAAGAATACATACATTTTAACCTCTGTATAGTCGTGCTGTATATAAACTGCTGTACCATGATATATTATAATACAGCACCCTGAATTAAAATAATGTTGTTGCTGAGTTTAATTGCATTCAATGCATTTTAGTTTTCTCTGTCTGTATTCAGAGTCTTTAGATAGCACAGGCTACAGCAAACAAACTACATTAAACTATTTTCACAGGAGCACAACTAATTGCAGTCTTTTCCTGACAAAAACAAATGCTGAGGAGAAGACAATATTGCAAACCTGACCCTGTCTGGCTGTTAAGACTCATAAGCTTCCTGCTGTTAAGGACTGAGAAATGGAAATGTTAGTCTTTGATGTTTTCATAGGGATTCTTTCTTGTTTGTTATCTAAAGAACTCCAAGGGACCTTCTAAAGGGTGCTAAAAGCATGACTAAACCATCTGAAATTAAGCAGAAAAGGAAACATGAAGTTAAAAAGTTTTCTAGAGGTAACTGTCAATAAGATTTTAAATATGTTTAAAGAAAGGGGTAGGTAAAGTATTGTAAACCTGATTTTAATATTGAAGACATAGCAAAATATGTCAGCTCAGATACTTAATGTACAGTAGATGTATTTCTGCTATAATCCTTAAGAATGTCATCACCTTCATTACAAATGTATATTTGAAAGCTTTTAACTTAGCTATAAAAACTCACTTTCAGCTGAAACACAAGGCTGAAAGGTTAAACCTCTCCCTCTTCTTTCACAAAATAGAAAATCTACAAATAAAAGCCCTTTGGATTATTAGAACCATAAAAAACCACTAGAATCAAAAACTCAAGTGTTATCAAATGATTTTATATACTTAGGTGTAGCTCAAAAATGTGACAAGCATTTAGCTTACTACAGAACCTGACTGCATTTGCCACTTGGAGTAAACAGCAATGGATTGATACATTACATTTTAGTAAATCATTATATTCTTCCCACAGTCTGTATGAAAATTTTCCACATGCACAGTTAATGTATTAAATTTATCATTAAGAAAGCTCCAAAAAGACCACTTCAAACCTATTTCATAAATTACATACTTGATATTATGTACAGGTATCATATACCTCAATACATATACATCTAAATACTACAACGGTAATAACACAACATGTGCATTCTATATTTATGCTGTAGACACATACGCACACATCTATATTAAGGCTCACACTACACCAGGCTTACAGTTAGTGTAAAACTGTAGTGCTATTCACTGCACCAACTGTGCCATACTTGTGTACAGACAAGATGTTGAAGAACTGCAGGTTCTGCGATAAGCCAGAATTGCATCAACTGTGCTGAAAACTACCTTCTGAATGATAAAAATTATTGCTCCACATTCCTCATCAAGCCCATGTAGCTGCCATGCTGTCTTTTTTCCTAACCTGACAGGAATTCTTTTTTTTTTTTTCTCCCTCACATGAAGTCTCCTCTCACAAATCATTCCTGCCAAGAGATGAAGATGTCTAAGATTTAGAAATACACTTCTTAAAGTATGTTGAAATATCACTTTCAAAGTCTGCATCTACATCTATCAAGCATCTTGAGTGTGTTCTGGGTGAAAAGGCTAAACAAGCTTAAAAGAGCTCTATGAGCCATGGCTCCATTTGATGGAAGAAGACATTAGCTCAAAGCAGCAGTGGCAATGCTTCCCTTGGAGGATGTCCAAACAGCCCAGTAGGGAAAGCCTGAGACCACAGACCTGACATGAGTACCAAGCTCTGGAAGGATGTAGGGCACTTTAGTACAGTATTTTCAGTAGTTATAGTCCTCAGAGAAACTTAAGTGACCTCTAAAATTTTGCCACAGTATTAGATGGCGACATTTACTCTTGCCCACAGTGAGCCCCCTGAAAGAGTTTCTCTGCAGGAGTCGTGAAAGGGAGAGGCAGGAAACTACTTGAATGCTACTTGAGAAAACTTAAATTCCTCAGTAGAGGGATTTAAGAAATAGTCCTCATGAGACATTTAATAAATACTGAAAAACATTACTAACTTTCTCAAAAAGCATGCTATGAATGCAAAATAACAGACCTGATTCAGCATGTGACATGGAGAAAAGTCTTTCCCAGAAACCTGTTGGGCAAGCCTGCTCTTCAGTCCCATGGCTTTGTTGTTTCAGCAAGGCAAGCCATACGCAAGCCATACGAATAAGTACCTTCCATCCACTAAACACTATCAGTTATTGTTTTTATTTACCTCTCACCTAACCACACAGAAAAAGAACATGAATCTGTATTCCACAGTGGAAAAGGATGCCCAGCCTTGCAGCAGATGGGGAAACTGCACAGGCAGCCCAGCCATGTCCTGCCATGTGGAGCTACAGCAGTCTCTCATCCTTGTGATATATCTTCACTGGTACACTCATGAAGCAGCAGACACCACAAAGCCCACTGTAAGTCCTTCTCCAGTGAGGCAGTTCAACTCCCTCACCTGCCTCAGCTGAATCATGGGAAGGGGCCATAGGCACAGGCAGAAGAAAGGCAGCAGACTGAGTGCTTCCCCTAACTCTTCCAACCTTCCTGAAAATCATTCACCTCCCTGTTCCTGTTCTGCCATCTGTCAAATGCAAGGAAAGTGATTTTGGTTTGGTCTTCCCAGTGCCATGAGGTATGCTGATGTCAAGTCCTACCCCAGAGCCAGATTTCACTACAGCTGCCTTTCCAGTTTTAACTGGGCACCCTCCAAGCACAGCGATCCTGAAGAGTTTTAAGTATGCAAATCCTACATACATTAAAAACCTGAAGTCAACAGCTCAATCTTTAACCACAGTCTGAATAATTTTTAGGAGTTAATAACTCAGAAGGTTTTATATACTTATATTTAAAGAGTGGCTGCCTAACATTCATTTCAAGCTTCTGTTATCACTATTGGAAGTAGATACGTATTTTGGACAGTGTAATAGGAGACTGTTAACTTCTGTTATGTAAAAAAAGCCCATAAAACTTAACATTTGCATATTGTCATTGTTATGACTGAAACTTCCTTTAAATGTGTTTCCTCTCCAGCAAGCATATGTGAAAGGTGACCTCTTATCCATTTACATACCTCCCTCATGGTCATGTGACCCAGTTTTACGTCAAACTGTCAGTTATGATAAGGGACACAATAAGAACAGCTTAAGCGTTGATAACCTGTTTCCTGGCTTTATTGAGAAGTTCTGTTTAAGAATCCACGTGTGTTCTTCTTTAAGCCTTCTTCTGAAAGCAAAAGCAACATCCACCCAAACCAGTTTGCAAACATATACTCTGTGCTCAGTGGACCTTTAAGTTTACAATTTCCATGATGAATGGTATGAAGATAACTCCATTTTGAATGGTGTGATTCAGTAAGTAAAGGATGCATCTGGTAAGAACAACTTTCTAAAAAAGAAGCAGAGCAGTCTAGTGAGGAGGAAATAAAAGAGCTATCTACTATTTTCTGATTTTGCATCTTAGAGACCTGAAGTGTTTCTTATTACTATAAATATATTACTCATAAAAGTCAAAGCTGTGTGAAAATCATGCATACCACACACCACACCCAGAAAGTCCAAGCCCTAGTGAAAATCATGCCATTGTATTAATCAGTACAAGGACTGGAAGAATTCACTAGCTTCTCAGTAATTGGGCCAGCATCGGTTAGCACAGCTTACTGTAAGAGACAGGAAAGTTCTAGAGGACATTGTCTTCATAGACCTCAATATCTATCCCACTTACTTATATTTTCTAATTAAAAATAGAATCATCTATAGAAGGCTCCAAGGTGCATTCAAAAGAAATAAATGGCCAGGAAAGAAATCCTGTCAGTTATTTCAATCATTCCAAAAGAAATATTATTTGCTAAAACATTAATCTGTATTTGCAATAAATTCAAATGTCTATGTATCCATCCATCCATCTATCTTTTTATATTGTTTACACAGGTGAAGTCCAGGACTAGTATTTCTGGCAACATTCTAGATTTATAGCCAGAAGGAGCATCAACCTGTCTCTAAGTGTCATTTCAAGAACATAATGAATTCACAAAGTTTAGAAGAGTATCACAAGGAGGCTACAGAAATGATGTTACCATAAGAATTCTCACAGCCATGAGAAACTTGATCATTAAGACATTGTTACTGAACAAATGATCTCTAAAATCTTTAAATATTTTTATGAAAATATTTAGCCAGAAAGAATGGAGACACAACCAGAATCTGGCAAGAGACTATGTCCACTTGTAGAAGATTGAATTTGACTTGAGTTTCCTCAACATATTGCAATTTCTTCTAGTCTAGGCTTAGAAAACACAAATCTTCTGTAGATGCAAATCAGAGAAAGATGGGGGGAAAAAAAGGTGCTCCCATATAATTTTGAAGATCCAACCTTTCTTTTATGCACAGTTCATGTAAGATGTTTCTCAGCACAGATGATGAGCACCACGTACTAGACTTGACTTCATAAAATAATCCTACCAACCACCAGAAGTAAAATTAAGAAAAATACTCTCACTAAGGTACCAGCTCTTATCATTTCCGTTGCTTCTTCCTATGGTGCCCTCTGTGCAGTTACATTATCAACATTTAATAACTCTCAAAAGCTGATGTGGAATCAAAAAAAACCCCAAACCCAGTGGTAATTAACAATTTTTAATATACTGTTAGGGTGGAGCTGACATGACTTTTACCACAAAATTATAAAACACATGTGACTCTCTAGATGCCACGGAAGCATGAGATAGGTTTTGTAACTATTCGTGTTACAGTATAGAAATATCTGGCATTTCAAGGCAGGCAACAAGAAGACCCACCAGCGTATGCAGCAGAAAGTGGAACGCATTACTATAACTCCTCATTAGAACCTTGCCTTCCTAACTATCGACAGAGCATGCTAAGTAATGTATGCAACAAGTATATTTTTCACAGTATCCAGATCAGTAAAAGCAAATAAACTGCTTCCCATTGGTGCTATCATGCACTGTCTTTCAAAGCTGCCTTCAGTGCTTCCCATCTCAATGTGAGTATTCCAGTTAAGTTGTACTATAACTTGTTTAGTGCAAGTTCTAGTAAACTATCACTTTGTGAGAAGTCTCCATGTAAGTGTGTGTTGCAAAATACGCATGTAGCTTTTAAATTTATTATGGTTACTGTAGTTTTAACAGGGTACATAATGGTTCTCCATAACAACAACAAAAAGTATTCAACAGTACATGCCAATATTTATCATAACCAGACAGAATAAATCTTCATAAAGACTCCTCCAATTAAGTAAAAAATGTACTGGTGACAATATTTATTCTTGAGGGGTCAATGTGCATTACAGGGTATGGTGAATGTTTAAAAGACCTCTGTGGAACTAAAACCACTGTTTTTCTAATTTAGAATTTCTCTCCACTAATACAAAATGATTGATTGTATTTATTTCATGTACCCCTTGATTTTTCTTTTCATTTATCATGGGCTGCTTTAAATCAAATGCATTTAAAATCTGCCACAAGACGAGTAGTCTCTTTAAAATTGTTGTAAAGTAATGAAAGAACATAGTGAATCAATCTCATTTCTGCCTTACCAACGAATAACCTTTGCTTTGTTGTTTAGACAACCTCAGTGTTCTACTTCACTTTCTGCATAATAAACATATATACAGCATTGTCATCTCAGAGATGCCTTTAAGATTTAAGTGAGTGAAGGTAGCTAATTCATTAGAAACTTAGATATATACACATATGTATTTGTATTTATCCATCTGAAAAAGCTTTATGATTTAAGTATTCTGTTTTTTCAAATGGTTTCAGCAGTACACCCTATTCCCTAATTTTGTACATATTTGTATGTGTAAGCTCCCACACATGCACCTGCTCCCATCACACTCAGGCAAACATACACATACATCCATTGCATTTATAAAAGAATTCATAGCAAATATGAAACCATGACACAATTTATGAATTTACTAAATGGCTCACTGATCACCAGTGGATGCTCTTGACTTAATATAATAAGACTATGAAGCAATATACTGTAGAAGGTATAACACAGGTTTCACAAAGTGACACTGAAGAATTTTTCTGTTTATGAAGTGTATGTGGAACCCAATTTATTATCTCCTTTCCCCTCAGCCATCTGGCCACATTTTACCATGAAAGGGAGTATAAGACACGGTGTATGTAAACACCAAAGACTGTGATGACCCTTAGGGTCTCTCTCACTTTTATGGCCCTGTCACACTGCTGAAATCTCAACAGTTATTTCAATCTACCCAAAGCCAAAAATATACAGAAGATACATGAAATAAGGAATATATGATTTACATGTCATAAACTCAGACAAGAGAAAATTAAACATGCTGCCACTACCTTTTGGCACATGACAATAAGTTTGTAACTCTCTCAATAAACTTAAAAGAAGGTGGAGTGTGCTTAAGCAGTAGTAATTTTGCAGAAAAAATTGTGTCTAAAAATGTGTAGCAAAATAAAAAAAGTTCTTGCTCATCTCCAAATTAACTAGATGTCAGAGACCTTTCAAAGGATACTACCTAAAACTTCTCTTGAAATCCAGAAATTACATGCATTGTGTTTAAAAAGAGACATGTTGTGTGTTTTAAAATACAGTACACATACACTATTTTTAAAAGAACCATGTTATAGTTATTATAGCACATTTCATAATACAACAATCTTTGAGAACTTAAAAAAAAGCAATACACCAGAAAATTTGCTGAAAAATTAATGGTTGGCAAAACCACTATCTGTCACTTTGTATTTTCATAAAAGTGTACAGATGTTTCCAGTTAGGTCTCACTGGTTTAAAGAGAGTTGGCAAAGCATCAACTATCTTGGAAAAATTATCTTCTTTTTGATTTTCTCTAAAATTCTCATGTGGTCACCCTTAAAACGGACATACTACCACCTCACCCTTGGAGTGGGTAGGGGTAGGGAGTTCCAGATGAAGCATACTTTAGCTACATCTCAGCAGAATGGATAAATTTGACTGAAAAAATTAAACAGGCATGAGTACCAACTGTTGACAGGAACCCAAGCCTAAGAACAAAGCACAGGACAATAAATAACAAGGACTATTTAACAGCCCTTTTCTTACTATCACATTCATCTTTTTTCCTTTCAACATTTTATATGGTGTTAATTTCCAAGCCCTCTACTGTTAAGACATATGAGCAACAGAAACACACATCATAAAATATGTTAAAGTTTTAAAGGGTCTGAATTTATTCCTGTTACTATCATTTCCATAGCATTCTGTAGCATTTCTGTATATGCATGGCCTTGCTACTGACTGCAGCTTATTTGTTTGTAAGCCATCATTAATGTCATCGTATATTTTCAGAGTTTGGGTAAACACGTCATTTGCATTAAATTTGCAGCATTAATGAGATGTGAAATTTAAAATGCTACTTGAAACATAAAACTATGTAAGGAACTAGAAAAAAAACTAAGCAAAACAAAACATGGGTTTATCACATTTGAAAACAGCAGACCAATTTAAACTGATTAAACTAGAAAAGATGGTGTGTTGTGCTGAGAATTTGGTATTGTAACTCATCTTTTACAACTAAAATGACGAAACACAGGCTTAAACATCTGGGGAAAAAGTAGCTTGAAGACAGTAAGTTGGACTTTTTGCTTTGGAATTGTTGCTTATTTTTTAAGTTGATTTTGAAATGAGTATTTGTTCCTTATATACCTCATTCTGTTTCCTAAAATTTTTTTGCAGATTACATATATGAGCTCTTGAAAAATAAAATAATTAAAAGAAATATGATTAGAAGTTCCTTAACATAGCACAAATCTAAGAAATAAAGCATATGCTAAATTGATGTTTCTTAAAGGGCTCAGTTTGGTTTTGAATAAAATTCATCTTCAGAAGACAAATACTGAAACCCTTAGGATCCCAGTCTAATCCAAGATAATAGTGGCAGCATGTAGGGAGGTAATATCACAAAAGTTTCTCTATATCATTACACCTATGTGAAACTTGCCCACCTGTTGCTGGTGTAGGAAGGATGGGTCTCTTGGGCTTAGTCCCACATATCGATTGGCTTGGGATGTGCCTGAGGCTGTGTAGGCTGATTAAGGAAGAACAAAACAGATTGATAAAAATACCAACCTATCATAACTATTACCCTTTGCAGGTACAGTACAAATATGAGAGATCCAGAGTTATGATTTTGCAATATATAGGATGTGTCTTGTGTTTTTCTTTTATTTAAACTTTAATAGAATGCAAAAGAAAAACTGGACCAAATTTAGAAAAGTATGTGTACATTCCTATAAACTTCAATGGAAGCTGCATGTGTAAATCATAATGATGTCTCTTTTAAAATAAAAGTTCCTCAAATATTTTTTTGGTGATTAAATTATGTATGTATTTCAAGGAATCATGAGCCTGATTCTCATTTCCATTACACCAATCTAAAGCACCAGTGAAATCACGGAGTTTACAGTGTTGAAAAACAATATTAGAGAACAACAAAAATTGGAACTAAAAAGTTGTTTACTTTTGTGACATGAGATGAATCTTTACAGGCCTTTGGAAACAGGATGTAATCTGAGCAGTATTTTCAGAACAAGGGAGATAATTTTTACTGTGCAGTATCATATTAAATGTTTAACTCCCTGATGCACAGGAAATAACATTTTCCCAGTGAGATAATTTAAGGGAGTATCTCACTGTCTGCCACAGTAGACTAAAGAAATGCATTTCTGAGGAGAAAGGGAATGGTAGGTGATGCTGGGATTAGTTAGAGGATATGGATCCTTTGCCTGTAGGGCACATTCCTATCTGGTCTCTATCAGTAATCCCTAAAAGCCACTACCCTCTCATGGCTTTTGGCAGCACTTGTGAAATGAGGTATGTGATCCTACTCCAGTTCTCAGTGTGGAGATGTCCACACTGCAACTTGTAGCCTCACAACCTGAACACTTGCTGGCAGACAAAGCAAAACTACTAAAATTGAACAGACATGCACAAGGACGCCAGCAAGGAGCAAGATGGGAGTATTTACTGAATTGGCCTGTTAGTTTTGAAGTGACACAACAAATACAAGCAAATGAAAACCATTACTTTTTTTTTTTTTAAACCTTTATACAGTAAAGAGGCATTACTGAAAAACTGTCATAAAATTAATCAGTTATTAGAAGGAAATTATGGTGGAAGCCACTGAGTTCCCCAAATATTATTAAAGCCTGCTGTTATTCGTCATTAAAAAAAATTCTGCTATTGCACTTCAGAACGAAAAGCAGTGCTAATCGTTTGCCATTTTATTCTCATCGGACTGAGTAATAGTGATAACTTGTTGCCCAAGAATATGTTTTACATGTATATCTATATGTATTTTGAACCAGTCAATCAGCTATTGCAAATAAAACTAAAACAATTACTTAGACTATTAGTCTTGATTTTCCCATTAAATTGACATTAGCACTCTGTGTAGCAGGTCTATTGTGACAATAAAGTTTGTATGTATTAATATATCATTCATGTATCAGCAGGACATGATCCCTCTTTTTTGCTACTTTCTTCATCAACAAGCTATGTTCCCTTCACTTTCTTCCTCCTAAAGTTACTGATCCAATTTCAAAAGGCTTGGTAAACCAAGCAGATAAGACAACTGCACTGCTTTAAAAACCACAGAACACAGAGCATTTATACTCTATCTCATATGCAGAGCTGGCACATTCAAATAAATTTGTTCATAGGGTGGGGGGGGTTTTTTATTATTTACATGCAGTAGTGACAGATTTAGGCAAGACATTATTTGCACACTGCTATGGAAGCATGAGGTGGCCTTATTTCAAAAAACTAAACTAAGATATTCTAAGCTTCACAGGAAATCAGGTGCCCAAGCTCCAATGAATCGCACAAGAAACTGGGGTGTCAACTCATTTGAAAATACAGTACAATTTTTTCCCTTAGTAGCAGGACAATGAACAGATTAGGTTTGCTTTCCTGTAATGATAAATAATATGTTCAGATTACAAGAAAACATCCCAATGCAGTTCTAACACTGTATTTGTTCTTTTTGCCAAAAATTCTGACCTCATCTGAGGCAGCTATTTAGGCCAGGTACAAGCATGTCAAAAAGGAAGCAGAATGAAATCATGAATACTTGAAACTGTACATGAACTCATTTTTCTTAGTTTTCTACTCTGGACCGAAAGTTTAGAGCAACATCTTCTTTGCT
Organism: Megaceryle maxima; assembly: GCA_024605025.1. NCBI lineage: Eukaryota > Metazoa > Chordata > Aves > Coraciiformes > Cerylidae > Megaceryle > Megaceryle maxima. The sequence continues at coordinate 95,121 of JANHGN010018804.1, read as the reverse complement.
GCTAAAACCAACCCTTCTTAAAAGGTGCAAAAACAGTACCACAAACCACCAGGGAGGGTGCAGATACATTCTACCACCTTTTAACACAACTTCTGTTATACTAAAAGGACAGCTAAAATACTTCCATAAATCTATCCATAAAATTATTTGTTTATACTTAAACAATAATCTGTCAAAAAGATACTACTATCCTTTTATAATAAAGGCATAACTCATCTTCCTCCTTTACATCTTGGCCATTCCTACCCATATGAGTCTCATCTCTGCATTACATTTGAATGAAGGTACTTAAAGTAGCATAGTAACACCTAAGAACCATGCAGTTTATGGTCTCCGTTAATGACAGATCAAAAGTTAGAAACTGGATTCATAGTTCAACTACTAAACAAATAATTTCAATATAATAGACCCTAAAGATACTATTTTAAAAGACTGGTTTTCTTCTGAAGTGTATGTTTGGAAGTGTCTCCTAAAGATCTTCACAACTCTGATAAATACTGGTAACAATGACCATCTCACGTCCAAATAAAGTTCGAACAAAACAACAGAAATGCAGAAAGTAGTTAAACACCAACATTCTGCACCACTGAGCATAAGATGAGTATTTGGAAAAGAAGAAAGTATCCTATACCTAGAGAAACCTTTGCTCTTATTTCTAAAACCATCATTCCATTGAAGATAATAGGAAAAGTAATATGGTCCTATATAGTAATAAAGAGTTTGAAACATTGAAGTTGGGGTTCATTTGTTTTAAGAACAGTGGATCTACCATACATTGCTGCACTAACAAGGAATTAAAATTTTCTTTTGCCCCATCAGTTGTTTTTGTAAAAAATGACACAACCTATATCAACATGCAATTGTCATAGCTCGGATTCAGTATGCATCATAATAAGGCTTGATTTCTGTAGGAAAACTCATTGAGGAGCAAATTATCCAAACTCTGGAATTCCGTCTGTGGGTCATTGTAAAACCTTGCTGTCTGGGTGCGCTTCTCAATGTCTTAACAATGTCCACCTTAAATGAACAACCATGTTTTCTTTTTCTTGAGTACTAGTCAAATATGCTGGCTTTTCCCTTTCATATTGGCTGTCATGTCACAAACTTTGTTTCATGTAACATGATGCAGTGGTTGAAATTTGGGGAGGAAAAGCTTTGCAGTAACATGTTTGCTCTCCATGTAAAATGATGAGCATCCACTTGGTCAAATAGTAGGAAAATGCGCCTTTTTCTGGCCTCAATTTGAAATCATATCAAATCCTCGATGGACATTTTTTGTTTCCTAAAGAAATACTTACTGGTTGCTGTAGGTGAAGATGGCTCACCTTCAGTGGATGTACTGATGGGTTTAGTATCTGTCATGGTCAGGGTCACAGGTCGCACCGCACTGTGATGGGGAGAGGGTGCCAAAACTGGAGTAAAATGGCCAGGCACTTTCCCTACTACTTGACCACTGCTGTTAAGCTACAAAACAAAACCAAAAGAACGCTTTGTGAAACATACACATTGTGTTTAAGAAACCTACCTATCTATCTTGGAGTTTTCCAGAATGCCTGTCATCGTAGTACCTGCATACTGGAATGTGCTATTCTAACAAAGCTATGGATTTCTGTATGATATTTTCAGTAGGCAGATCCCTCATCAGGTAGTTAGTACATGCTTAAGTAGCAGTACTTTTTGGTAAGCTTGCTTTCTTTCTGGATGCAGCATGCATCAGGTTGTTTCAGAATAAATTTGCTGATCACACAGTGGCTGTGAATTACAGTAAATCCCATGACAGCAAGATGCACAAAGTATTACAAGCGAAAGAATGATGCAAAACCTCTATGTTCACATGCCATACCATTCTGGCTTGGAGCATAACCAAGACATGACCGCAGTTGTCCACAGAGATTACACATACTGGAAGGCTAACTAATAATTCACATGTTTAGGAGTGGGGGAGAGGTTAGGATACAATGCCCTATAATGCATGTGTCATAACATCTGGCCAAAAGCCACCTACCAAAAACACAGAAGTGTTTAATAAAGGCAACTTTGCAAGCCAAGAGCAAAATAAAAGCATAATAATGACCTTACGATACAGGTCATCAAGATAAAGCACTACTTTCTGCATACAGGCACATTTTAATTTGGCTATGTTCACCAGTGTTCATCCAATGCTTAAATATGCCTTAGACATTTTGCATGACTGTCATTACTCCAACAGTAAATAACGTATAGTGAAAATTAGCAAGTAGTAACTAGTTGTAAGTATCTTTAAATACAGCCATTCCACGTTAAAAGTACTGTGAATCTCAATACCAGAAAGATCTTGTCTAATTTGAGATAACTCAAAAGTAAAGACTGATAAAGGACCTGATTCAACTGATACAAGGAAAGGTTAAAAGATGTAAGCATGATTATGGTAATGAAATAATAACTGGGCTGAGACAATTACTGCAAGTATGTGCAGAGTATAAAGAAGAGGAAGGAATTATTTGGAAAGAACAGGAAATATAAACACGGTGTAATGGAATGAAATCAAGGAAATAGCAGGAGAAACTTCCTGACAGTATGATCTACTAGACTTTGTGAATTGCCCCATGGAAGTCTTGTTCTTTAGGATACCCAAAATTAACTAGAAGAAAACACTAGACAATATAAAGACAAATGGAAGCTGATCTTGTATTTGTAGGAGCATTGGTCAGCTAGGAGATGATTTCCCTCTTTAAAATCTGGTATTTACCACATTTTCATTCATGTTTCTAGTTGCATAAGCTGAGAAGCTACTACTAGGAGTTTAGTAAGGATGTAAGTGTCAGCTGTCAAAGTGGCTTCAAAATAAGAAAGCAGCATGAATTCAAACAAATGAAAATATTCTCACAAATAACACAATTTTCCCAAATGAGTGGCATGCTATGTTATCTTTCATTTGCTAGGTGAAATTAACAGCTATATAGATCTCACTTAATATGCATACTCAAAATGAAAATGAGGTGTGGGAGAATATATACAAGACAGTTTCTAGAGAACAACACGGCCTAGAAGTTTACTAAGCATCTGTTTCCATGCTTATATGACCAGGGATCATAAGTGGAAAACTCAGTCACTAGAGAGGTCTTTCCTCAAGAAAACAAATTACATCTTTATATTATAGCAAACACTCATATCCTATGTATATGTCAATAAGTCCTCTTTCTTTGAGATCTATGTAACCAGTGGCTTAGGAAATTTTATTTTGTGGGCTCCATTTTAAAGGCCTTCCAGCCAGGTGTCTTAGTGACAAGAAATCTAACTCCACTTGCCTTAGAACAAAATGAAAATTTTAACTAACATAAATTCAGAAAATCTCTAAGAGTTACGTACAATAAATTCCCCATACAAATAATCAAAGATGCTCCAAAATTTAGAAGTATCCTCACTTGCTGAAGGCAAGTTGTACAGAGTTCAACTTGAGACACCTTGATTTCGCAGAGAAACAGGCTGTCATAGATTTCACATTTGTATCACATAGGCTTTGCTGTTGGCACATCTGTAACATAATACCTGTAAATTTTTTAGTAATGTTACATACTGTATATTGCAATAACTGTTCAGGTGTTACTGCTCAGCAAAGAAGATAACACAAGTAGGGAAGGGGTAACTACACACAAGACAGAGCTTGGTAGATTAGGCCTAAGAACCTAACTCCTTCACCCATACTGAATGCTTCCTATTTTTAAATTTTTAACTAACTCAGGCACAGGTAAACACATATGTACTGAGACTTTTACACATACAACTCTACATCAACATTCCTATCTGTCTTTCAGATGGGAACCAAGGTCTTGCCCTTGACACAGCTCCTCGTGGGAAATGATACACATGAAGTTTTCTTAAAATTTCAGTCTTTTTCTTAGGTGTCCTACATTTGAAAACAAGATTTTATGAAAAGCAGTTTTGTACTTTCACAAATTCTGTTACATGAATGTCACCCACAGGAAACCTTCCTGAAACATTCAAATTCATCCTCCTTGAATGCAGCAAACGACAGTGAAGCAGTTACCAAAACTGATATCTAATATATCATAGTCAGTTTGCAGCTTAAGATCATAAAGTAGTCCTAATTAAAAAAGAGCACATAATTGCTTCAGACTTTCACACTTTCATGGTTATCTTTGCAAACACAAAACTAAAAGCTCTTGAGATAAAGGTCTAGATTGTGGAACTAGGAAGCTGACAGCAGCAAAAACTCTAGAACACTGTTTCTCTTGGATGACTCAAGTCCTCTGTCCTGCTTTAAGTTTCCAGTGGAGACAGAAACCCTCTGGTCAGAAAAAGCCATCCAAATCTGTCAATTCATAACCTCACTGAAAACTGGCTGCTAGAAATATCTTCTGTGACCTGTTTGCCTTTTAACTTTTGCAGTTATGTCAAAAGCATGGAAACTACATATCCACTTGAATTACAAGTACAAATATTTACAGCACATAATTTAGTAATACAAATTCATTTTGTCCTTATGTAAAACAAGTTCTAGGTTATAGTCCCAGTTTTCCCTGAAGAGATTCTTACAAATTCATTACAGGTGAAATATCAACTGTTACCGTCAACTAGGGCATCAGTATGTCTGTATGATGGATTCACAAACAGAGATGGTGCCTGAGGCATAAACCTCAAATTGCATGGAAGCAGCTGTGTTAGATAAACAAGCTGTGCATTTGAAAATGGGAGAGGAAAAGAAGCAAACACAATGAAGGTCTGGCAACTTTGGCCCAAATTTATGCAGGTATGCATTTTTCTATTGTTTGATTGGAGGCTAATTTGATTTTCAGATCTGTGTGTGTACATTTTCCAGCTTTTTAATTCACACCATCTTGAATCGCCACAGATAAATCCCTAGGTCTGAAGTCTTGAACAGAAAATTTTAATAGGTAAGAAGTTTCTTAAAGTCAGGACTCATTGTACCTGTTTTCCCTGCTATGATTTTTACTAACAAATTTGTTATCAGTTAATCAACCTCCTCTCAGATTTTTGTTCATGTATTTTCCCAAGATCAGCATATTTACACCTTAGATCTTCAGTAACATTTTAGGACAGTGTTTTGTCACATAGCTCTCTACTTTCAGCATTAAAAATATCTTCCTGCTGGTACAGTGATACGACAACACCAACATCTACAGATGAGATATCCAAACATAAGAGAAATTTCACATACATATTAATCAATTCATATAAACTATTAATTTGCTTAAATTATAAAATGTATTTTATCTTCAAATTTGCACAGTATCTTTTTTTACAAATAACTGTAATTATAATTCTAAATTCATAGAATCATAGAATGGTTTGGGTTAGAAGGGACCTTTAAAGGTCATCTAGTCCAATGCTCCTGCACTGAGCAGGGACATCTTTAACTGTATCTGGTTGTTCAGAGCCCTGTCCAGCTTGACCTGGAAAGTTTCCAGGGATGGGGCATCTACCACTTCTCTAAGCAAACTCTTCCAGTGCTTCATCACCCTATTGAAAAAATTTCCTCTTTATATCTAGTCTGAATCTACCCTCTTTTAGTTTAAAACACTTACCCCTTGTCCCGTTACAACAGGCCCTGATAAAACTTCAGCCCCATCTTTCTTATAGGCCCCCTTCTAAATATTGAAAGGCTGCAATAAGGTCTCCCTGGAGCCTTCTTTCCTCCAGGCTTAACAAACTTAACTCTCTCAGACTTTCCTCATAAAAGAGGTGCTCCAGCCTTCTGATCATTTTTGTGGCCTTCCTCCACAACTGCTCCAACAGGTCCATGTCCTTCTTGTGCTGATGGTTCCAGAGTGGGATGCAGTACTCAAGGTAGGGCAGAATAAACGGACAGGATCAGCTCTGTCATCCTGCTGGCCACACTTCTCTTGATATAGCCCAGTATGAGAGTGGTCTTCTGGGCTGCTTGCGCACATTGCTAGATCATACACAATTTTTCATCCCCTAGTACCCACCAAGTACTTCTCCGCAGGACTGCTCTCAGTGACATCATCCCTCAGCCTTTATTGATACTGGGGATTGCCCCAATCCAGATGCAGGAATTTGCCTTTAGCCTTGTTTAACCTCATGTGGTTCCCCTGTGCCCACTTCTTAAGAAGTCTAGGTCTCATTGGATGGCATCCCGCCCCTCCCTCAACTGTACCACTCAGGTTGGTGTTATTTGCAAATTTGCTGAGGCTGCACTCAATACCACTGTCTCTGTCATGGAATCTTAAAGACAAAGCATCCTCAAAGAAATAATCAACAAATACCAGAAATCATCTTAATCCTGTGCATGTCCTAGGTACAGCTATGTATGATACTGTTAGGTATTTCATAAATAAGTTTCAGGGCTTAATTATGCTATTCCAGCTAACCACTATACTTGGAGAGCAATAGATTTGCATCTCAAACCACAGTTTTTTCTATAAAAATGCTGTGTTTCCCAAGAAGGTTACACTACTATAGTCAAGTGATCAACAAATGAGTGCATTTTAGTCTAACTGGATTCAGTCTAACTGTTTGGAAATACTCTGTCACCCATTTCTTCTCAACAGTTCCAGTCCCTTGTAATGGCAAAATTCAGATGCTATGATGAAGAATATGCAAAACCCTACAGCAGTGTTGTTTTGAAGTCACAGAATCACAGAAATATTGAGGCTGGAAAAGATCTCTGAGATCATCAAGTCCAGCCTGTCACCTAACACCACAACATCACCTAAACCTTGCCACTAAGTGCAACAACCAATCTTTTTTTAAACACCTCCAGGGATGGCAACTCCACCACCTCCCTGGGCAGTCCATTCCAGTGTTCTATCACCCTTTCCATGAG
>JANHGN010018804.1:30085-48230 GCA_024605025.1 Megaceryle maxima | reverse complement strand
AACAGTTCTGAGCTGATAGGAAAAATATAAAAATTGAACATATTCACATTTTATAATGCATGCAAAAATAAAAACAAATAAGCTGGTAGCTCAGGTCACAGACTTTAGAGGTAGGTCAACTGTGCTTTGTCTGAAATAAAAGAATAACTGTAACAGTTGACAAGACTTTTACAAGACTTTAATAAAAGTAAAGTTATTTGGGAGCTTGTCTCTCTAATCGTCTGCCCATTCCCATTTAGAAAATTCTAAAACCCATAAACTGGAAGAAAAAATCCTTAGATTAAATGAATGTTGATGAAACTACAATTAAACCAGCATTGCCAGTTTAATAGAAGTAAAATAATCACAGCTTGTCCCGATTATATGTACTTACCAGTGCAAAATAGGCTACTGACCAATTATGCTCTCTTTAACTATTAACAGTAATATCTTTGTTCTCAAACAATGTTAGATGCACATGTTCTGGAACTTATATTTACCTGGTGGATTCTTGGCAGGATCATTGTGGCTTGGACTTCCTGGTTGTCCAGAATCTATAAAGAAATGAAAGAAAAGTTTTACTAATTTGTTTTGAAAGTAACTCACAACCTTTTAATACCCTCCTTCAGTATTAAACTAATACTTAACTTTGTTCTTTAAAGGTCATTTCCCTGACTTTCTACATGAAGGCATTATTGAACAAACACTCTATTTGTAACCCATTTTATGCAGAAACATTGTGAAAGATGCAATGATCCTAATAAGAGGAACTCATAGATCACCGAATAAGAATAAGAGGGCAATTCAAGTAAATACTCAACACATCTACAAGGGTACCTTTTCATTTCCTTTCTCTCCATCCCCCAGATATAATATTGCATAATCAGCAAAGCAGAGTTAGTTTCTTCTCAGGCAATGACCAGAAAGACGTACTGATCATGCAACTGATGCCATTTGCAGTGATGAGTTCTGTTTCTTTACCCCTTCCTTTACACAAAGGCCTACACAGCTCCCACAGACTCAAAACTGCACTGGAGATACAACTGTCCATTTTAATACAATATAGGCTTTGTGTTCCTAGTATGTGAGAATTGCCATTGTGAAAGGCAAGATTATGTAACAGAAAATAACAAAACCCAAACCCTGCAGACTTCAGAGTGTTCTTTGCATGATACATGCACCTAATGAATCAAGAGTAGAAAGCAGTTTGATGTTAACACATTCTATAATAAATTATATCCTTAACCATAAAAGCAGTTGCTTTTAAAACTGTTTTTGCTGTATTTCCACACCAATAATTTAAAAAAAAAAAAACTACTCCACTGCAAGAAATTGTTAATAACAAAGTAAGACATGACAGACACTCTTGTATGCAAAGAGAATAACCAATTAGAAGAAGCACAATCATCCATTTCACAGTCCAAGTTCTACTGAATTCATCTGAATGATGATTGTCACAGAAGACAAGCATCTGTGAATCTACCACAGTACTAGAAGACCAAGGCACATGTGAAACCCAGGTCAAAGCAAATTAAAAGCACACTACATTTTCCAACACTGAATGAATTCACTCTTGCACACAATAAAATGCAGATTGGATAGTGAATTTCACAGGAGATTTCCTGCATCTTCTTCAGCCCTGGACAGGAAGAATAAAGGACAGGCCTCCTGGACAGATTCTGCACATCCTGTGGTTTGGACACTTGGGTACTCTTAAGGACCCCACTGTATAACACAATATGTAGCCATTCATCTACATGGTAAGATACAGTATATCCCTTTTAAAAAAAATCAAATCAAGTTAATTTGAAAACTCAGTAAGATAAAAGATTACAGAGCAATGGTTCGAGTGTAAAACTACTGTAAATGTGGGGCTAAATGAAGTGTCAATTTGGTAGCAGATGCAACCAATAAAGCTTGGACAATGTAGCTTAAAGAACACAGAGATTTGAGACTGGATTAATGAGTCCTACCAGAAAATAGCCTTTGAAGTTTTCTCCTGTTAAAATTCACTAAAAGGATGCACAAAGTGAAGAATGTTTTTGAGATCTTGCCCAGCAATTTGTCTTTGCTCCTACTTTCTCAGCATCACCACGACCACTTTCTGGGTCCAGGATTTAAAGACTGATGGTAGTTTCAACAATTCCTTTTCATATTATAGTAAAATAAAATTGGCACAGAATTTTCCAGTTATAGGGATAAGCAGTTGGCTAGTTACTAGAATTTGCAAGTCAGACTTAGATTGTTTTTATGTTAACTACTTGCCAATTGCAATTTTTACAAATTTATTCTCAGTGTTTTGAGCAGTAGATGCTACTAACATATTCACCAGTGGGGTCTCAATGATCTTGAGAAAGCAAAGAATTACTGTAAATTCGGTATGAGAATTAATTTATCTAATCCTTATAGCAGTTGAGAAAGCAAAGAATTGTAATGTGTATGACAGTATCAACCTATGTAATGCTACACTTAACACAGAAGCAACTTGCATGAAAGACACAGACCTGAGATGGCCTGTGATGATGCAATTCTGTTACCAGCATCAGTAATTCTAAAGCACTCTCCTGATTTGACTGGATGCTAAAAGCCCTGCAAACTACAAGCAAACCATGATCATTATAGGAATAAATTATATGAATAAAAATTTATAAGCAGAACATTTAATGAAAAGATATATTGGAGCAATGTTCTGGAAGAGAAAGAGACATTTCTAGAAAGCTATGGAAACTAAGGAGACAAAAGACACTTTAAAAACTCCTATTGTCCTCATCTGCATAAGATCACTGATTAACAACATCAAATCTGGATTTAAAATTTGCAGTCTTTTCTCACAGTGTGAAGACATAAACCACCATCATTGTCTGTCTAGCTAGCTTTGCATTCAATTTTTCCAGAAAATAATTCTCTTCACATTAAAAAAAAAAAAAAACAAAACCAACCACCCAAACAAAAAAACCCTCCTAAATTACAAGTTGTAACCAAAGTTCTACAACTAATGATAAATCAAGAAGATGATATATTTTATACTGAATTGTTTCCTGTGTTTTTTTTTTTCAAGGAGTCAATCCCAGTGAGTATCTGTGAGTGCAGTCAACTTTCACTGCAGCCAGGGTTAAGTACAATTGACTGCTGGGCCTGCTGCTGGTAACAAAAAAACATCCATTTCCCCTGACATACACTGGGAGAAAGATGCTGCCACAATACATTACTCTTGGATTTATAAGGCACAGGGGCACAAGATTCTTTCTCTGCTTCTGCTCTCTTGACAGGCAGCAGCAGGAAGGACGCACACCCAGCATATACAAGGATATCACATTGCTGTTTGCCAGCTACATAAGGGACTTTTAGTATTGCTCACCTCAGTAGTCTAAACTTTCATTTTTCAGACAATAAGAGAGGATACTGTCTTTAAAAAGTAAGTTATGCTTTACACCCCAAACTGTACAAGGAATTTTGCTTCTAAGGCTCTCTGCATTAGCATAATATCGAAGGCCTTGAAAATACAGGCAGAATCTGTAAAAAAGAAAAAATACTTTCTTAATTCATGACTTAGAAATTAGTAAATTCTTCACACGTTTCATACTAGGAGACAGCCTTTGCACTCAGTTAATCTCAGTTTACAGACAGTAAATTAATCATTCACCAGCATATAAATACACCTTTGTTCTTTGATAGTCCACAATATGGGTATAGGATGGATAAAGGACCAGGGAGATGTGGCACCATGCAAGTATGCTTGATGCTTTTTGATGTTTTACATACCTATATAGCACCTGACTTGACAATTGACAGAGACACTACCATGAACAAGAATCACAACTACTTCCCAGACTATCATCATTCAGGATTACATTGTCACTTGACATCACAAACTTCAGGCAAATGGTTGTACCCCTGAAAATCACTATACACTCTAGTCTGGTGGGAACCTGGGGAGGTCTCCAGTCCCAGCTCCCCCCCAAGGAAGGCTCTGCCATGGGCTCATACTCAGCTACTCAGGGCTTCAAAAAGCCAGAGCATGAAAACCCTCAATAATGGAGATAACCCAGCCTCCATGGGACTCCACTCCACTGCTAGGCTGCCGTCATAGGGAAAATGCTTTCCAAATCACCTCTTCATCTTTCAAAGACTTTCAGAATATTGTCATGGTAGAAAAGCATTCATGGCAATAAAATTAAGATATCTACTTCTCATCCAAAACAAATTACTCAATCTGGAAAAAAAAAAAAAAATCATCCCAACTGTGTACTTTCAGTCATTACCATTAATTATTATTTTCCTAATTTTACTACACACATTCTACTACGTATATTATTTTACCTTGACAAAGCAACTGATCGACTTGATAAACTTCCCAAATACTGAACTCTTGTACAGTTTTACAAGAATTATTCACACCAACTCTAGTGATAGGACAGCTTGTTCATGGTATAAACAAGCTGAAAGTGTTTTACTGTATTAAGAATGCCGACATGACGATACAAACATGGAAATGTAATTGGTGCAAGACTCACCCTTGTTTTCGTAAGTATGTTAACCTCGGGGAGGATTTATTTTTCACATTTTCGTAGACCATTACATTTAATGGAAATACTTCCCCTGAAAGTTTTGGCTAATTGGTTTTGTATGATACAATGCTCATCTCCATCACTTTTCTTGTTAGAGCACAAGTCTTATGAGGAACAGTCGAGGAAAGAGGGTTGTACAGACTGCGGAAAAGGAGCCTGAGGTGAAACCTGATTGCTCTCCATAACTACCAGAACCGAGGCTGTAGTGAGGTGGGTGTTGGCCTCTTCTCCCAAGTAAGAAGCACTATTGAAAGAGGAAATGCCCTCAAGTTGCACCAGGGGAGGTTTAGATTGGACATTAGGAAAAGTTTCTTCACAGAAAGAGTTGTCAAGAAGTGGAACAGGCTGCCCACTGAAGTGAAGTAACCATCCTGGAGGTATTTAAAAGATGTGTAGATAAGGTGCTTAGTGACATGGTTTAGTGGTAGATTTTGCAGTGCCAGGTTTGCTGTTGGACTAGATCTTTTAAGGGTCTTTTCCAATCTAAATGATTCTATACTCCTGTAGACAGAACCACTGTTCACACAAGCAGTAAGCACCACCTCAAAAAACAAGTTGGGCTTCACCGTGAGAAAAACATGTTTGCAGAAGGAAGCTTCACATATTTTCCCAACAGCATATACTCTGTTAGCTATATGCATTCATGACACCCAGGCTTCAGCAACATTCCACAACACAGGAGCAGTAACTTGCTTTATACTGTCATTCTGCTGCTCTTATTCTGCAAGAAGTTACTCTGCGTTCGCACTGGGTATGAGACACGAACCCTAAAGTTTTTTAATGTGTTTCATATTCATACGGCTGGTGGTAAATCAGCAGTGTAGAGAACCAAAATTAAGACACTTTTAAGTCATGGGGCAGTGGCACTGCCTCCCAGACAACACAGTATTGTCAAACCACGCAAGGAAGCACCACTTGTTGCTCACCTTGCTGAAGCTCTGTGGTATCCTCCATTTTTCCAAAGACATATCATTAGGTTTGTTTTATTTGCAGACCTGAATTCCACAAATTTAAGTTAGCAGAGAAATCTACCTACCTGCAATGTCTCTTAAACTGACATAGAAATAACGCTCCTGGTCGCTATTGACATGAGGCGTATTCAAATCTCAAGAAAGCTTCAGTTCCGCATTGAACATTATTTCAGCAAATCTCCATTGCTTTTTGCCCCCTTCATTTGTATGCACCAGGAGGCAAGGGAAGTACTCCCTGGGAGACCATAGCAGCAGCAGGATCTACTCTGAAGGCTGAATGTGCTGATCCTATGAGGAGAGGCTTCAGCAGGACCCGTGAGGCACTGTAACAGTGACCTATGCTCTTTACCTTGAAAGGGTGCTGCTGTCTGACCTTCACTTACCTGAAAAAGGCAGTGAAGAACAGAGCTGACTGCTGGCCCCGAGAAGCTAGGGTGTTGCCATCAGTTCAGGCAAGTACTCAGGTTTTAGTCCAAGCAGGCCTGTCATTTCACAAAAGCCTTCACCGCTCAGGCACAGAGGTGCTTCAGCTGGGAGACAGCCCAGGTGGAAGGTGGGCTCTGTTTTAATTTCAGTTTCCTACACAGTGTGCATAGGGCAAGAGCTACTCAGTCATCAGCCATCCCTTTCAACATACTCTTCTGTGCCCTCCCACAACAGGCAGGTTCACCTGCAGCATGCACAACCAGGAGAAACCCCATGTCTTTCAGCTGAGAGCCCATATGACCCTGTGGGACATGCCTGTGGCCCCGTAGTGGGGATCTGCAGTTGCATCAGCATTGCCATGCTCGGGCTGCTTGGGGCAATCCCACTACTCAGGCACGTGGCAGCACGTGATGGTTTGGGGCATCTGAGCCACGCAGGTCATGGCAGGCTCCCCACTTCACCTCCCCTTTTATCAGCAGCTCAGATCTGCTGCTGCCAAGTCACCCAACCAGCCATTGTCAAGACTGTTAACTTTTCTTCAGAGTGTTTTAATTAGGTAAATAAAAAATGGTAATTAAATCAACATTACGTAATGTGTTTCTGATTTGTAATCTCATTTAAATTAATTAACTGACTCAGCCCTTGTTTAGTTTTTAAACTGTCCTAGTTAAGAAGTGGAGCTCTGGGAGTAAATCCAGTTTTTATACAGTTGAAAGACATTCAAGGACCCAGAAGCACTTACCAGAACCAAAACAGCAACAGGCATAGACAGCTTTTCAGCTTTATGTCCCATGCACAGATTTATATTTTAAATTTAAATTCCCTTATTTGTTTATGTGAAATAAATCATAACACTTACTTATTCAAAATATTTCTTATACAATTAATAAAGGCCATATGTTGCATTTTGAAAACTGAAAACTTTCCCCAGCTGTGTTATAACCTGTGTGTGAAGTATATACATACTAGATATATACATGTGTATGCACACACGCATGTGTGCACACACATTATTAAATTAAGAGAAGGGTTACATTTTTTCACAACCTGAAACTAATATTTCTCATACTTCATAATATTAGCTGAGCTCTTTTTTGACATGTACATTAAGAAGAGATTTACATAGGTTTCTTGCTGTATGATGTGGATGAATGTGAAAGAATGAAGTCTCTTTCAAAAACTGCTGGATTCGGTAGGAATGGATGAGATACGAACACTTAATTTTATACTTCAGGAAGACGTGGATACTAGCTATAGTCAGAAACACCAGAAGTTGTTCTTGAATATCAAGAAACCGTTTACATTAAGGTACTGTATCATAAAGGGCTTCTATTACGGATTCTTCAGAAAATGAAAAGCAGAAGATAGAACACAGTGAAAGATTACTTGGGTGTTTAGAGAAGAAAGAAATTATATAATAGACTACAATAATGAAAAAATTCATATTTGCATGTAAAGAATCGCAAATTGTTCTCATATACCTTCAGCCAATTAAAAAACTAGATACCTAATTACGCTGTGAAAGACAAAAGTTAATAATCACCTTCATGCAGTGTATATTACTAAGAATTTCTTGAATCCCGATTTCATGGAAGTCAAAAATGGATTTTACCATTGAATCTCATGAAGTCAGGATTTAATTTTCTGTTGCATTTTAGAGCAGTAAAGCAAAAAAGACTTCACAGAGATAAAATACACATTTCTACTACATAAGGCAATATTTTTAGGCATGGAATAATGATAAAATAACGCAGAAAAAAAAAAGTTTTGTTCAATATGGGTCTCATCCAAAGGTTATTAAAATCTATGGAAAGTTGCTCTCATGAGCTTTGGATGAGGCACTTCATGGTAAATTACAGTCTCAATGTACAGAAGAAAGCATAGTTTAACAAATACTGTAGGATAGGACTGTATTTTTTCTTCTAAGTGCCTCTTCAGTATTTTTGGAAAGTTACAATCACATGCTACTTCACAAGTCTAAAACATCACCTGACAAAGAACCCATGAAGTAGTTTATAAATAAAAGCAGAGGCTCACAAGGCCTCTCTATTATTCTGTAGACAGAGATCTCCTTAAATGCTAAGCATGCCACCACACTGTACACTAATTGGGGGAAATTAACAGCAATTAAACTGAAATGCTGGGGTTTTACATATCATGGAAATGCCAGAATAAGACTAGAGCACTGCAGAGACTAGTATTTCTTCAAGCCAGCTAAGAACAGCATGAGGTAATACCTCTGCCAGTAAGCATAACTGTGTTTAGGAGACCAAACCAAAATTGTTTTCTCTAAAAAATGAGGGAAAAGGCTTAATGATTTGACAATCTAGGCATCATTCTAACGTTTTTAAATACTATCAAATTTACCAAAGAATCTCCTAATTTTTATCTATGATCCATAATGCTACCACAATCACTTTTTCATTTCAGTTAATTTCAACTTTATGACTGGTGGTAGAAAACTATCTTTAGTATAAAGAATATGGAATACACCAAGAAAAGACCCCCAAAGAGTGGTAGCTTTGTTTTCCTTGGTTAGTTGGTTTGTTCTTTTTTCAGCTACTGCCTATACAGTACTAAGCATTTCTTGTCTTGAGATTGCTAGTTGCAGTTACGTGCAATTTTGAAACACCTGGATATTAATTTACATCTAACAAAGATGAGGCATGAGGAATGCCATAGTTCCATGTATCCTTAAGTAACAGAAATTTTATCATAGATCATGTTTATGAGAACAATGTCTCAAATAGCAGTATATATACCTAAGTTTTAGGTTATTATACCATATTCTTTATAAAGTGGGCTTAATTCCATCTGTTATAATCTAAATATTCATAGACAAAATATGCTCCACTTTGCTTGTTCATACTCCCACACAGATACTATTAAAACAAACTAACAGTGACAAGAGAAAGATTAAGTCCATCAGTGGGCACTAAGTAGGTAACTTACAAGAACTAGATGAGAAAAAACACTGTACCCTTTCATACCAGTGGTTCATGAACTGGAATAGCATGTGTGCTCACAGAAACCATGTTTATTTTCCAGCATATGCAAGTTGGTAATAAATAAATAATGACCAGAGATAATGTACAAAGTACCAAAGAAACAGTGGTCAAAAAAAGATTCTGATCGTGATGGTTTTCTGTCTCCTTCAGCCTTTCACAGCAGATAAAAATTGAAAGCACCTAATCCTATGATGTGCCACAGGAGACCTTAAAATGTAAGACTAACTAACTTATAGAAATTTATGACTAGTCCAGTTTGGGGTTGTTCTACAAACAGGGATGTTCTACAAACAGCACAAGGAATTATTTTTTTGAAGCATGTAACCAAAAAATAAATTTAAAAAGTATCTTGGTTTAAACCTTGTCTTTCAATTATTGAACAAAGCAATATTAAAGAATATTTTTCTCACAAACTCCCTATCTCCCTATTAGTAATAGTACTGCCATTGCAGTCATATTGGTCAAAAGCTATTAAAAAATATTAAATCCCATCTGATTGTGTTCATTTGTGCCTTCCCAACATAATTCTGTCATTTTGTGGCTAATATCATATTGGAGCATCTGTTTTGTAATGCTGTAACTTCCACTGTATATTACAAATCAGCATATTCCTCACTTCTGATACTTCCTAATGTATTAGCATCATCTACATAGATGAAATTCCCTGACACAGTTACAATACCAACTACTGTTCTGAAACCAAGATTTTAAAATATGCTTGCTGGTTCAGTGCACTGCAAAGGCTGCTTTTGCTCTTTGTATTTCAATTTATTTAGAAAAGGTAGCACAAATTCTTGTAGTATCTAAGGTTATTACATACTTGGAAAATGTATACTACTTTTTAACTAAAAACAAAGACAAATGGATTCAAACTGAAGTTTTTATTTTTATTGCTTACTGCTTTTTTTTTTTTTTTAATAGTTTGCATGAGTAGAAGTTGAGTGTTAATGAAGTAAATAAGTAAACAAAACCCCAAACTAACTCATAACTCTTAGTGCACCTGGTAACTTGCCAGTGCCTTGGAAATTACTTAACCAACCAGAGTTTCTAAGGCTTATTTTCTTCCTGCTGTTCCAACCACAGCAGGACCTTGAGAAATCTATCATCTGATTTGGCCTGCAGCTATTAAAAAAAAGTCTTTGTACTTAAAAAACCTTGTACAAGTTTACTGAAAGTACAACAGAAACTCAAATTTCAGTTTGTGGCAAGGAGCAAAAGGGGTTGCACCACTCAACAGCTCAAAGACATAAAAAGTCAGAATGAGTAATCTTAGACATTCAACACTTCTACTATAGCTGCAAGAATTATGTTATTATTACAGGGCCTTTTTTACTTAATAAAAAACTTTCTGCTGGCTAAAGATAAAACATTTAATGCAAACAGTACTTTCTATATGAATGTTTGTATTCATGTATCTGTGCCCCTGTGTGTTGAAATTATAAATGCATATACCTTCAGGGTTATCTTATAGACCAACATACGAGCCTTTGTAGAGGGGGAAGTGTAACGAGTGAAATATGTTAACTTTCTTGTGCATTATTGAAAGGACAGGAATACATGTGAACAACAGCACCTTCACAACAGCACTGCTTACAGAAATGTTTCAGATTTTTCTAGAACTTCATACTAAAAAATAGCATCTTAATACTCACACTGTCCTTCCAGGAACAATACTGACAGTTTTCACCCTTGTGCATCCATATAGCAGGTTCAAGATTCTATTAAACATCCTCTTTTGTGTAATCAAGCACTTTGACAACTATGTGCTGCATTTTTACTGGACAAATGGGTTAAACTCACTTGACCTGGAGGGATTAGATGAGATGCAGTGCACTGCACATGAGTTCAGGAGTATGCACTGTAATTACAGTGGACCCTTATATGACTGATTTCAAGCAGATGACAATAGTTTTTTGGAAACCTGCAAACTTCTCATTTTTCACCTTATCCCTTGTCCTCCCTTCCGCCTGTCCCTCCTCTTCTACCTGTCCCTCCCTGCCCTCCACAAATACACAGAAGCCTTGTGCCCTTCTGAAAAAACGTTCTTACAGCTACATTTCTAGCCCAGCCTCCTTTCACTGTGGTTGCTGCCAGCACTTCAGAGCAATGTGAAGTCAATGTCCATGCTCCTTGAGCAACTTCATGTGAAATTGGAAAAATGTGCAATGCCAAGACTAGAATTAATTCAGATTGGCCTATCTTTTGGCAGTTCAGTTGCTAAAACTTGTATTGACATGCAAGACTAATTGGCCAGCTAGACAATAACCTTTACTCTTATGAACAGTTACAGCAAGCAATCTCCGAAACCCCAAAATGCTTTTATGCTTTCAAGCAGTTTTTCAGGAGATCCTGTACATCTGAATAACAAACAGTATCCTTGTAATGACTATTTAAAAGTGAAACATAAACAACTACAGAGCCTTTTTGGGACAGCATTATGATACCAGTAGCAGCAAGAACATGAGAAATCGAATTGTCTCATGAAATTCACCTTGGCATAGGGCTGTGTTTCTCCACCCAGAGGGTGCGACTGACAGGTAAGCATTGCACAGAACCAACTTGTCATACCTCACACTTGCAGAAAGCAAACAAAGGAAAAACAAGGAAAAAAAAAAACCAAACCAAACCAAACCAAAGCAAACAAACAAACAAAAGACCCAACCAAACCAAACCAAATCCAAATAAACAAAAAAAAAAAACAACAAAAAGACCAAAAAAAAAAAAAACCAAACCAAAAAAACCAAACAAAACAACAAAACAAACAAACAAAAACACACACACACACAAAAACCCAACCACAACAACACAGGATGCAGCAAAGTTAATAAGCATGCTTGTCAGCTTGTCCAAAGCTTGTCCCAAGCCCTCCCCAAACTGAGGTTGTCCCATAGCAATGTATGCTTTTCATACGATGCTCTTCTTTTCACCGGCACCCAATGCATTTCCACACATAGGACCAGAACAGGGGTGTGTGACAGGCCCACAGCAGAGCAAGGCAATTATCAGAGCTGGCAACAGGAGAGCTCCACCAGCAACAAACACTGGAAATCAAGAATATGCCAGCATATTTTTTGGCCAGTTTTTCCAAAGTATTCTGGTATTAGCCTTCCTACATACACAATTGTTCAAAATTAAGTTCATGTAAGAAAGTTAAAACATGCTCCATATCAAGCCAGTTTATCCGCTGTAAGTTTAAAGCCCTATGTCCCCCACAGGAAACACTGTATGAACCCTTTCTTCTATTTTAAACAAATGAACAATCAAACTGGTTCCATATGCATAGCTATTGCTAACAATGTGATGTAAATATTCAGGAGATGGAAACAGCACAAGAAGACTGAAAGTCATGACAATAAGAATAAAATTTAGACAAAGTCTAGTCTACAGGTTACCACAGCTTGTTAGATAGCAGTTTGTTGGACTGTATGTGTAAGTACATAGGCAACAGCCCAGAAAACATAAATCTAGAAAGGCTGTCAGGCTTGCAGGCCTACACTGGTTCCCATATACAAGTTGGCTTAGTCACAGCAAGTGGCCTGTATCACTTCAAACTATATTCCACAGCCTAATATTAATGTAGATTACAGGCAATCACATGAGGATCTCTGAGCAAAGGCATATGTCAGTACCGAAACAATAGCTGCCTTCCTAAATTCAATAGCACAAGTTCATATTAATAATCAGAAGATGCAAAAAATGTAATCAGAATGTTGCAGCACTTAAAAAAAAAAAAAAAAAAAAAACTTAGCTAAACATACATAATAAAAATTACATGTTAGGAAAGAACACTTACTAAGCAATGAGGCATTAAAAAATGCATTGATTATGGGTAAGAACAAGGTATATTCTATGGACTGTATCTCTCCATTACATTAGTATTGGAGAACAACAGTAAATTTATGTATCTGGACCATGTGTTAAAAAATACTTTTTCCTATGTTTCCATACTTGATTCATGTGCTTCTGCAGATTGCTGAAATATATTCTCTCAACATCATTTGTAGACTCATAACCAAGACTGGAATAGTTTAAATCATTAGAACAGTAAAATAAATACCACAAACTTCTTACTTGAAATCTGTAAAAATTAAGTTTGTATCTCTTAGGAAATACCATCTCCTTACAGGGATTGCAGATTGATTTTAACAACCTGTACAGCCTGAAGACCCTTGGATCAGATGATTAGTGATGTTCAGTCCCTGCTAACAACAAATTCAAGGCTGGTGCCCTGCGAGGGACAATAATTAAAACTGAATTTTGCTCCTGTTCACACATAAGCATACCTGCAGTCCTTCCTTCTGCAGGACAGCTTTTTCAATTTTAAGATCACAAAATAAACACCAGCAATCAAGATTATCTTACTGATTTCAGGGATTCCCCAGAGATAGCTTCCAGAAATACTCCACAAAATCAAGCTCTGTGAAAACTGTGCAATGATGTTTCACTTTCAGGTACCTGAGGAAATTACTCTCTCCATCATGGCAATTGAGAACATCCAAAATATCCACCAACAAAGAAACAAAACTGCATGGCTACTCAACTCCTTCACCATTACTAGTGCTCTCTGCTTATGGGGCAAATACAATCAGCACTGTGTAGATCACAACCCAGCAAGGCACAGCCGGAAGAACAGGCAAACCACCTTTAGAATAGACTAGAGGCAATTGGCATTCACACTTACAGAGGATTCTTCTGTTGCACTACTAATATCAGAGAGCATACATATGAGTAAATAACTCCCTGGTACACAACGACTTCAGAATGTGCGGCTTTGTGTGTGTGGAGTTAGAACTGTTGTCCACAAGCACTGCTGGACTCCAGGAAGCACACTGCTATTCCATTAATGACACTGGCAGCCCTTTTACCCGAAGTCTAAGTCTATAATTAACTTTAGGAATAATACCGTATATGAAATTGTTAAAGATTTACAGTAAGATAACTTGCAACCACCTATATGAATGAACAAAAAGAGCAACAAATTCTTTGCCCTACCTTCCCTTTGCAATCTCTCTCTACCTTCTTCCTGCTGTCACCATATGCCTGGGGATATCCCCCCACCCTCTCAGCGTCCAGGAAAATACTTCTAGTTAAACAAATTAAAACCACTAAGAACTATACCAGTTTCCTGCTCAACTGAGACAGACAATCAATACTGTTTCTTATAAAGGGGCCTGTAGATGAAAGATCTTTCTCTTTGTTCTTTTGCTTGTTGCTGTTAAAGAAACACCCTCCCTTTAAAGGTGTGCAAGGTAGAGGAGAGGCTGAGAAAATTATGAGTAAAGCGAATAGTCTCTTTTGAATACTGACTGAAATACAAAGCTGTGCTTTGTAGACCAAACCTGGTCTTTGATGAATCATCAGAAAAGAAGGCTTTCCCTACAATCATTCGGTTTTACAACTCATGGCCAACAGTCATGCTGCATTTACAGCTACTATCAGCCTTAGTACTTAGTCAAAAATCAGGAGATTAAATGATTAGGTGAATATCATAATCATGATAAGATATATTTTCCTGCTTCAGCTTCACAAGGAGAAAAGCTACACCAAAACTGGGCAAACAAATTTAATCTGGGGAAAAATGTACAAAACTGTTCAACTCAAGAGTTTTCAGACTCACTTTGGTAAAGTTTAGGTGTTGAACAGATATATACTTATTGGAACTTCACAATTATAAATATTACCTTAATTTTCTTAGTAGAGGCAACAGGGTCAGAGGTACAAAGGTAGCTGCAAATCCAACTGCAAAGAAGTGTAATACTAAACTCCAAAGGAACTTGACTCCCAAATACAGTAAAACTGCAGGAGTAAGCAAAAACAAAATGGGTGGCACAGGGGAGGATGATACATCCACAAAAACTGAAAGGTTATTCTATACCTTGGCACTTCAGATTTCACAGAGCTTCACTCAGGATTTCTCTTAAAATGTTCAGTGCTCACAGCTTCTTCAAGAAGTCTGCAAAATTGTAATACATACATTCCTATTGTAAAAATTTTCTCTGTATTCCTGTCCCAGCTCTGTGGTGTGTACTTTCCATTTAGTCAAATGCAGAAGACTAGAAAGAAAATACAAATGTTGGCATATGTGATTTCAAGCCATAGTTGTTTGACCTTTTTGTATAAGCTTTTGGCATCTGTGACTTGGCAGGCAGAGTGCAGGCCAAGCCAGGACAAAGAGGAAGACGGGAAGCAGAAAGCTGGCCATGTCTCCTTGGCAGTCAGCATTGCAACAGGGTGAAAAACCACACTGTTGCCAAACCAGAAACAGTGGGGAAGCCCAGATAGTTGGCAAGTCACATATGGCTGTATTGTACACCCTAAATACTAAATGCCTGACAAACTTAAGTGCTATGCCAGAGCCTAATCTCTTTAAACCGTCTTCTGCTGTACAGAGTAATACTTCATTTGTCCTTGCTTATGTGTTTCCTATAGAACTAACACAACATTGTTACTACCATCAAAAGGGTTGTCAGGTTAAAAGCTTGCTGCTACTGTATGCATATAAGCTTTCAGCATTGTTCTAAAAGCCCTCTATGACAAAGCCAGAGCAAGGAATCACCACCACACACAGTCATTTTCTGCCCCCAACCCCCATCCTGGACATGCCAAGTGCCCCCAGTATACACAGTGCCAAACTGCATTTACCTCTTTGAAAGTACTTTTTTCATTCTTGCCACATTGGTTAAGTAGGACTACTTGACTTCAAACATTTTCCCAAACATTAGGTAAACATCCAGCTCCAGACTTGTGATCTGGGATAAGAAATGTTTTGAGTAAAACGTGGCTGCTGTCCACCTCTGCATCTTCCCAAATCCCTGAATGGAGAGATGTT
Organism: Megaceryle maxima; assembly: GCA_024605025.1. Lineage (NCBI taxonomy): Eukaryota > Metazoa > Chordata > Aves > Coraciiformes > Cerylidae > Megaceryle > Megaceryle maxima. The sequence goes on along the minus strand of JANHGN010018804.1, from coordinate 32,449 downwards.
GCTTCAGGCTTTGCTATGGGTAGAGTTCCCACCCTGGCTGCAGGACTGGGTAGGTTACTTCCAGCACTGTGCTCTGCAGACTGATGTAGGCTGCTACCTGGAGCAGTGCAGCAGTGGTGCTCATGTCCACAAAGGCAGAGGTGCGAGCCCCTAGGACTTTGGCACTGCCAGCAAGAGTGGATGGAGGAACACCGTGTCTCCTCCATCAGGTAGTGACTCCTTGTACTTAAATCAGACCACAAATTTCAAAGGGCAAGCAGCAGAGCATGATACATGTTGCACTGCTTCCCAGGAAGGCTTGGCTCTCTGGTGGACCTGGAGGCTGGCTTACTCCTAGGAGATCCTCAGCAGCTTCACAGGGACTCTGCTCTCCCAAAGTGGTACAAAATAGCTTGTCCCAGATGTTTAGGAGACTTGTTGACAGACAAAACACAAGAGCTATTTCCTTTTCAAATATCACTGATATTCCCATAAATTCTTCAGAAGGGAGAGGGGGATTGCAGTTTATACAGATCTTTATTTACCAATTATCCATTAAATTAGTGCTTGTCACAGGTAACTGACAAACTCTTTAAAAGCATAGTATGCATCTCTCATTCCTGCCTTTCAGACCTTCTCATTCCTGTGGCCAACCTTTTACTATCTTGACAACCCATTTAATTTTAAGGAACAACTATGAATTACAAAGCACCATTTTTTAAAATGTTGATGCTGCCTATGAGCTGTGATTAGCATTCTCACAGACTACTGTGCCCAAATAAAGGAGAGAATAAGAATATCACTTATGAGGTCCTTTGCCACCAAACTGAATTTTTATTGCTCATGAAATGGCCAAAGTCTATTAAAAAGTTTCATTTTACTCCTAAAAGCACTCTGTATTCTGCTGTACTTACATTCTTAATCACAGCAACTGTGCCGATTAACTGTGCTCCTAATTAAGGGAACAGCATGTAAGAAAAAACAGCTAGATAATTCCAATTTATCAGTAAGATTGTTTTATTCATTGATAGGTAGGAAGATTAAGGAGACAGTGATAATTTTTGCTTCCTACAATAGAAGCCTAAGAAAATGTCTTGTTCAGAAGTTATTCTGATTTCCTGTAATAATCACGTATGATGCCCCTACATCAACTATGTTCTTTGTTCACAGCCAACCTTTATTGCCTTTATAGGTTACAGAGACAGAATTATCCTTACTAGGCCTTAGCTTATATTGTTAATGCTTTAACATCTGCTTTTGCTGACTTTCTTCAATTTGAATTGTATTGTCTCTCTGCTGTTAAGTTTTAGTACTTACTAATCACATTTATTTGATGTCTACTATTAAAAAAATAAATACTCCTTTTTTAAAAACAGCATTTCAGATTAACAACAAAAACTAGGAATGGGCAAATAATAAGAAGCTCTTGAGTTTCTGATGGTCTTTCACTCACATTTAGAATCAAACTTTCTGGAATTCATTAAAAACTGAAGTAGTTCATTTCACTCACTTGCTTTTTGGCGACATAACACACCCATTTAAAAAACCTCCTGCAAACTATACCTTCAGTAATGCCTACAAACATTGTCAGTTGTATCTACTTCCCTATCTGTCCTCTCCTCATTTGAATTTTAAAGTAAAAATCTTTCACCCAGTCCCCAAAAAGTTTCTGTATGTCAGCTGAAAAAACAGGTGAATACACTTTGGTGCCTTTTACTAGTCACTAGACTGCCTCATGCCACCACCTCCTGTCCCCACACATATGCAAACTAAAGTTAAACACTCTGTGAGCCAGACACCATAATCTGGACTACTGTGGGACAACCAACAGCCTTTGTTCTGCTGCTGCTACTGCATAATTACCAACAACAAGTGGCTTGGCCTGGAAATACAAATGCCAAAATGAACACAGGCAAGGTTGAAGTTTCTCAGATGCTGGTCCAACTTTCATGGCTAAAAAAGTATCAATATACTTTCAAAAAAGTGACAGTTTTTCCTACTCCTCAGACCGTCCAAACTGAACTGAATCCTGAAGTCTGCCATCATTAGAGAACATGCTAATCTAATTCTGTGACTGTGCTAACTCTGTTTTGCTAGACTGAATAGAGTCCTCCATACTAGGGATGGTCCCTCAGATGCAGTGCAATCCCTCACAGAATCAACGAGCTCCTGACTGTGAGGAAGGACTCAGCATTTCAGCTTTTCAAAGGCTGAAGCCTTTTATTCCCACAAAATGTAAAAAAGAAATAGACTTACTTTAATATATTTGATAGTGAGTAGAAAGATATTATCTAATATGTATTCTTATATTAAAAAACATTAACCAGTTTCACAAAATCAATTAACTCATCTTATTATAATAATACTGTAATCATAAAGTAATTG
>JANHGN010018804.1:16821-30067 GCA_024605025.1 Megaceryle maxima | reverse complement strand
AGGAAAGGATCTTTGGCTGCTTTTGCAATCTAAGGCTGAATAATGCTTGTGATTGGAAATAGTTCTTCTTTATAAGAACAATTACCACAGCTATCACATAATTATTGCAATTATAAGAACTGCTGTTCAGAGCTGTTCTCTGTAGCACCATTCTGCAATGCTGGGAACATTTGTCTTTTCTAATGATCGCCAGCACAAATGTCCTTTTGTAGCTCCTTAAGTGATTTCATTTCTTTCTATTAATATCCTGTTACTTGCTTTGGGAGAAACCAAAGGAGACAGGCCCCAATTAATATATACTTTTAAAGCAAAGGCTTTTAGTAAAGCCAGAGCTAAGGCATTTTAAAACAGGAATTGACACTTCCCTTTATGACAGCCTAACATTTTCAATATGCCTTGCTAAATGGATAGAAAGTACCCAAAATACTTCAAATCTGTGTTTCATAACTGTACTCTAAAAGAAGTAGCAATAAAGTTTATTGCAGACCTAAACTATCTGCATAAACCCGGTTAATTGAAAAGTGGGTGGTGAAGGCTGCCAAATTAAATGTTTACATTAGCACAGCTGTATTGTAAAAACATTCTGCCCCCTGTGCTTTGTAATTATATGATATTTCTGGACTGTGTATCTCTGCAAAGTTTATCTCTACTGCCAAGAGTGTTTTGGCACAGAGTGTCTGCAATTTTTGGCAGCCAGACTGCTCTCAGCACAGGCAGTATCTAAAATGGCTGCCAAACAGTTATCCTGAAATGTCGTCGACCTAGTGTCGTCCTGTATGAAGGGTAAAAGCCAAAGCTGGTTTTAAAACCATCTGATTGTTTTAAATGAGGCAAGGAGATGGGTTTCCAGGCAAGCGTGGGACCTAGCACCACAGGCTGGTGACACCGGGCTCACCAGAATGCCATGCATGGTGGGTGGGAAGGCACAGGGACTGCTCCAAGTATCCTGTAATTGGGAAAAAAGAGGGGAGGAGGTGTTTCCCAAAGGAAAGCTTAATTTTATAATTTTAAATTATGCATAAATACCATTCGCTTCACCTGTACCAGAAGCACTTAAGCTGGGACCTTTGCAAGGTACAGCTATCCTGCACTGGGTCACAAGGCACCAGTGAAGTCGCAGATGCCTGATACATTCTTTGCACTGGTTCCACATGCCCATATTTAAAGAAAATATCTCTCTTTTTCCAAGCAACCAGCAAAATGTACAGAACCCTTCCACACACCCCTGCTGTATCTACTGGGCCAGCCTCCCTGTATTTGATTTGAGAGGGACATCCTCATCAAGCTACCCCACCCTTCGCCAGAACTAGGAAGCCTTAGCTACTCTGTCCTGAGCCTGAATCATGAAGATGGGAGAATATTTTTTCACTGTCCTCAGTATCAAAGAGAGAATCCTTCACTGTGCTGTAATCATAACTGACTGTGACTGAGGCAGATGTGTTTTGATCCTTTGCTGAGACCACTGCTTCCTTACTAGTCACTGGACAGTTTCTTCAGAGTCCCTGGTAGGCCTGGTGGTTTGGGTAACAACAACCAACTGTATTATGATGTTTCTATTGAATTTTCTTTAAAAAATATAACTCTACAGGCATTTTATCATCTCTTGGAACTAGAAAAGAAAATAGGAGGTGTCCACACCAGAAGAAAACAGTCCAGTAGAAGAATAGCAACCTTACAGACAGTAAGTGAATACAAAGTTTGTCCTATGGGTGTTGTCCCTGCCTAATTACTGTCTTAAGCATCCCTATCAACTATCATTATATAATAACATCTGAACAGGAGCTTTTTATGAAAACGCTAGTCAACTAACCCATGAACTGCTTATTGTCTATGGCCACATTGCTGCCATCAGACTTCAGATCAATCCCAGTCAATTATTTATATAACTTCTATTTAATTTCTAATCCTTTCTACTCTACCAAGCAAATCTTTGTCCCTATAAATACAAAGGACATTCACTGTGATAGTTCTGTCCACTCAACAGGCTTCTGAATTAAGTGACTTTCACCCTCTGTTTAATTAGTAATCAGGGTCAAAGTCATGCAGCTACATAACGACGGTGTCCTTGTAAAGTATCAGTGAGCTAGGGTTAAGGTTCCAAAGAGCATGGGGGCTGCACTGGCATGCAATTTCAATTGGTCTCACTTCTATAATATGTAGTAAGTAGAATTTTCAACTGCTCTCTGGGGGGGGAAAAAAAAAAAAAAAAAAAAAAAAGGAAAAAACGCCATGCAACACTGAACAAAACACAAAAACAACCCCACCAAAAAACAAACAAACCACCCATAAAATAAAACCAGCAAGGGATTACGTTCAATATATTTTATCAGTAAGATATGCTCAGGGACATCTTTGTCACCTCTGTTTTCCAAAGAATCTGCCATGGTTAATCTCCTGTACATAAAATGTTATCCTCACAAAATCATGTAATTTTCTCTATCTTATCTGGTGCTTACAGCCTCTACAGATGAAGCTTCACTCTGAATATTATGCCACTTTTCTTCCTTTCAAATGCACCTGTTCATTTTAAAAAGAAATATCTACCTGTTCCCCATTTCTCCTCACTCAGTTAACACGGCACTTTCAGTACACTAAGCTACACTAAGCAAATGCAACCCATTTTCCCCTATGGAAGTACCAAGTAATTACTGGAAATCCCAAAACTTTCCCTTTTTACCAATCTGGATAGAAAGAAATATTAAATGTGCTCAAGGATACATCTCTGTTCATTTATTAAAGACAAAAAATAGATGTTTAAGAATAGCCTTCTCAAGGTCAAATTCCAGTGTCACACTTCGACTGGTCTACTACAGCACAGCAACGTGGGATAAAGACTAACACTTATTTGCAAATAACTCATCACTTTTGTTCTGGAATCAGCAAGAAAATGAGATCCCATCCCCAGGTTCTGCATGCTTTTGCCATCAGGTTTGTTCAATACAAAGTGAACAAATTCTAACTCTTCCAGGTTTCAAATGACTGTAAAATTCTGTTTACCGGGTAAAAAAAAAAAAAAAAAAAAAAAAATTCCATTATATTTATCATGTAATTTTAATGCTTTAACAAGCATTCTTGTATCTTAGCATTTCCACTTAAGTATTTAGAAAAGCCCCTGCCAGCTGGTTCACATTTTCATTGGCACTGGCACTTGGATTTCTGACATATTCAAAAGAAAGATAGGTAGAGCTATATTTACTTATTTATTTACAGTTACTCCTATGTGCTCTTCCTTTTACTAAGTGTTTTAAAGACAGAAAATAATCAGAGGATTTGTTCTATCAGGAGAACCACTGTATATGTTTCAGCTTTACAGAAATGTTTTGACTCAGACCTCCCCTTTCCTCACATTCCTTAGCTAATGGCTAGGTCTAAAATCTATAAAAACCTGTTAGGACACTGAAATGTATATATGATTCTGAACATGAGGAAGCAGATGTCATCACAAGCTCATTCTGCTTCTTGTATCAACTTATCATTCGATCATTCTTCACATCTAGAGATCTCCAATGTATCTTGCCTAAAACATACAAAAGCTGAATGCAAAAAAAAACCAAAGTAGATATATACCTGAAAATCAACATGTCACAATCAGTGTTGACAAGTTTTTCTTAGCTGTCTTGGCCCTAAGCAATGTAACTTCTTGTAATCCTTTGTTCGTATTCTGCATCAAATGAGGTCAATGTCTTAAATATTCATGCATTGAAGGTTTTATATAACTTTATATAAAGTAATTTTAGTCTGTATCAATACCCACGCAGCACCCATACACATACATACGTGTAAAAAAAAAAAATCTTTATTTTGCAAATAAAGTCTCCATCAGCATAAGGACAACTGGAGAACATATTTCTGAGAGTAAACTGTCAACTGGAGATGGTCTATTGATCAGAGCATCTCTTTCAGAGCTTTGTTCACTAATTACAGATGCTCATGGCCACCTTTAGCTGTATCAGGCCTGTCAACACTAGTCAGTTCTTCACTTCCTGTGCAGACCATCAGAGGTTAAAGGAAGGAAGGATCTAGGACAAACTACACCTGGGATTCTCAAGTGCTATTGCTAGGAAAATATGTTGTACACTACCACCAAACCTCTTCACCAAGGGTCATTTCCCCAGCAAATACTAGTTTTTCTATCTCCAGGTACTTTTCTCAGGAAAAAAAAGTGTAAATCAATGTCACAAGATCTTTCTATAGCAAGAAAGAATGTACTTTATGATTCACCTTATAGATGCAAACTATAGTCATCTTTTTTTGCTCAAATTATGTGCACAGCACATAGGCTTTCTAAGGGAACAAGCACTTAATATTTTCAGTCCAAATGAGAAGTCTGAAAGCAGAATGGAAATTTTTATGCAAGCTTAACAGTTGTCAACATGTGCTAATACAGTAAACTATTTAAACAGACTGAGACATTTTTATTTAAAATTTCTGCTTTGCTACTTATTCTTCATTCCATCACCTACTGAATTTCACTTCCACATTTCTTTATCTATTTCCTATTGTTATCTTCATTAAAGCTGTGATTATTTTTTCTCTGATGTTATTTACCAGCTTTAAAGAAAAGTGTACAGAGACTGAAAACTGAGATGCTTATCAGTAAACAATGGCATTAAAGGATCACTTCTATTTTTTAATAATGAAAGGAAAAGTAAGGAAACTACTTGCTTGTAAAATACAGTGCACATAACTTTATGCAATGAACTATCTCTGTTCTTGTTCCTAGGCACAAGAAAGTCTTCAGAGTTTTAACTAGTGTTATCTACTTCACTGTCTTGAGACAATTCTGAATTTTAAAAATGTGCAACAGAAACGGGCCCCACTGCCTGTTGAGAAGAAATGTTTGCAAAATAACAATGAAATCACATCAGACAACTGGCCTACCAACAGATGACTTCTGGCATTAATTCTGAAGCTAGTCACATTACATTAGCTCTTTGTATGTTATTTGCTGTGTACAGAATGCCTACATCTCCACAGCAATATTGTCTTCACAATCTTTCTCATCATCTTCTGCAATTCCCCATTTGTAGGCACACAGTAAAGTCCAATCAGAAGCCTTCAGTGCTGCTTTTTCTGCATCAGAACAGAGTATTTTCAGGGCTAAAGGTGGGGCCTGAGGTGAAGGCAACAGTCACAATACAAATTTAATATTCTTGCAGTGCAAAGCTTTTATTATGAAAAGAAAAAAATTTAATTAGGAAACATCATTGTCATTGACCTAATATTTACTAGAAGGCAAGTGCTTGAAAACATGGTTTTAATTGTGCATACATATTTTTATTCATTAAAATGAATAACCAATAGAATTCCACACTATGGTGTCCCAGCCTCGTAACACATTAGTAAAGTTTCTTACAGGTTTTGGCAGGGAGCCAGCACAGTCCATTAACTCCTTGAAAGTTGTAAAAAGAAGCTAAGTCATTTCAGGCTGCTTTGTGGTTATGAATGAAACAGCAGGCAGTCTGTATGGAAACGTCACTTTGGATATGGCATTGGTAATGGATGCTTTGCTGCTCAATCAAAGCAGTATGGGGGTAAGTTAATGCACTGAATCACAATCTAAATTCTGTTGCACTGCAAAACTAATTTAGTTAAAAGTGGAGAGAAAATGGCAAAAAGGTTCCAAGTTATGAAGCTCTGTGAATTTTCCTCTGTGTGCTGGTCTCTTCTCACAGATAATTAGTGATAGCACAAGGGGGAATGGCTTCAAACTGCAACAGAGTAGGTTTGGACTGGACATTAGAAAAAATGTTTCACAGAAAGAACAGTCAGACACTGGAACAGGCTGCCCAGTGAGGTGGTTGAGTCACTATCCCTGGATGTGTTTAAGGATCATTTGGATGTGGTGTTGGGGGATTTGGTGTAGGGGAGAACTTTGTGGAGTAAGATTGATGGTTGGACTCGATGATCCCAAGAGTCTTTTCCAACCTGAATGATTCTGTGATTCCTAGTAGGCTGTAACACTGTATCAGGGTAAACTTGCCCAGCATGAAACCAAAAATTATACAATCACTTTTAAGTTCTTCTAATGATTCTGTAAGGTTGCTTAATAAGATCAATCACATCTTGGGTATTACTATTAACAAATAGAGTAATTAAATAAAGTACCATTTTGCCTTATCTTACCCTTTTTTTTGAGAAACTCTGAAACATACAAAACATTCTCATTTTCTTGTTTTGGTTTATTCTTTTACCAAAAGGAGTGTAAATAACTTCAGCAACTGGTAACTAAGTGGCAGTCTTTAGCTCTGTCAAACAATTTGAAGTGCTATACTTTCCCCTTAAGCTTTATGGTACCATCTGTCCTCCCTTTTCATGAAGTTACAAACATTACATTTTGGAGAACTGATATAGTGGTTTGCATCTTTTTTAGAGGAAAAAGCAAATTTGAATGGTGTTGAATATTCTGAGAGCCATCCAAGATTTTCTAAGTGAGGGAACAAGTAGGGTGTATGATTAGAGAAATTTTCCTTAAGGTGTGGCCAGTCTTTCCTCTTGCCTTATCATTAAGCATCAACATGTACTTTAAGATTAAAACACACTCTGAAAAAACAGCATATTAAAGAGGTTTAGTTTAAGGAACAGTAAACAGAAAACAACTTGTGGAACAAAAATCTGTGCACTCCTTAGCAAAACAAAATGCTATACACTGTAATAATAGTTTTGGGGTATTTTGATGACAATTTCAAATACAAAACTTAAAAGTTACATAACATTTCCAGTGTTCAAACAGCCCTGAAGGATTTGAGAGGGACAACTAACTAATCAGCTGGAATGATGCATTAATCTTTTAACTCTGACTGCCCCAGCTCAAGTGTGGCTTAAAGCATAAATGCAGAATTTGTTTGTCTAGCACCTAGTGGGAATTTGCCACATTACAAAACCACAAAATGTGTTAAAATTAGCAGTGTCTTCAGAGGACGCCAAGTAGTGAAACAGACAGGTTGTTGAGGCCAAGGGTGAAACCCAACAGCCCTCACTACAAAAGCAGCTTACAAAATAAATGACACAACTATGTCAAATTCCTATTCATCTGTCTGCCACTGTGCACCAACCATTTAATACATAAATACCAATGGCATACTTCTTTATCAAAGGCAGCCTAACACTTTCAATTTGAATATAGTTTTCAAAAACTCACTCAGCCACATGGAAATGTACACAATTCATTTACAAGGTATGAAGCATGTTTACTCAGGATCACACCTTTATGATCTCAAGTACATCAAGCAATTTTCCATTGGCTGGGGATGGAAATTAAGAGAAGACATAGCAAACATAGTTAAAACACTAATAAATCATGTGGCACTACAATTGTTTAGAATCATAAATGTGGACTTAAATCTATGCAACAAATGGCATCTCTCAATGACTTCAAGGTAAACTAGGAATAATTCTACAGACTTCATTAGAGCTAATAAAGATTTACGTAGCCAAGTGTAAAGTTTGGCCCAAGAATTGGATTTCACACACAACTGAATGTCAGCCATCTCTGAGATACGCTTTTTTAGCCACATACCACTCATAGATGCCACAGTTTATAAGCCTAACCTACTAAAGCCATACTGTTGAATACACATCTAACTTCTGAGTAGTCATATTGAAGCCCAGTGGAATAATTTCAGCAGGAAGTAAGATATTCCACCCGCGTGTTCCAAAAAATTAACTTTCTTACAGAAAACAATCTGCAAATCATAACAAGAGATTTGTCAACCTTGCAATTGTTAAAAAAAAAAAAAGCCATATATAACAGAAACTGCATTGAGAATTTAAGGTGGACATGTTACATATATCTAAATTTAATTGTTTCAAGTCTTTGGGATCTTTGGAAAGAACAGTCAGTTTGCTTTTAATCTCAAATTAAACACTCATTCTTCCTACCAGTATTCACCTTGAGTGGGAATAGGAGATTACCTGTGGGAAGTGTTTTTGTGAATCTCCCCACTTCTGGAAAAGATTATCTGATAGCACAGGACATGTTCATCTTCACAAAAATACCATATTCCATTAGGATACCCAGCAGGTATAGAAACCTCTAACAGAGAATAGAGATCTCAAAAAATCACTGAAGGCAGTTTTTGTATAGTCCAGATAAGCAATCTGTTCTCCAAAATGGAACTCACAGGTTGTGCATCCTAAGTAATCTCTCCTTCCTAAATGGACACATATGAACTGTCATGTCTCCCACCATGACACAGTTACAAGAGAACACTTGCACCACTCTAAGGGTCAGTCCCTTGGGGTTTAGACCAGTCCAGTTTGGGCTTTTTTGATACTCAGCTTTGTTTTGCCTGGGTTTCTTTTTCAGTGTTAAGCAAAAAAGAGGGAAGACTCTTCATTCATGCTGAAAATAAAAGAGGACATCCTTCTCAAAATGTGTTGAGGTTTTTTTGTTTGTTTGGGAGTTTCTTTGGGTTTTCGGTTTGTTTTTTTGGTTTGGGGGTTTGTTTTGTTGTTGTTGTTGTTTGTTTTGGTTTTGTTTTGTGGGGGTTTTTTGGTTGCCTTTTTTTTTTAATTAAGTTAGTGATTGCAGTCAGAAGTTTGGAATGCTAGAATAGTCACACTAAAGAGTGATTAGTAGGTCAAGTGTTCTTGTCTTAACATGGATAACAACAACCAGTCTATTCAAAATAGTAGTAGGGAAAGATCTTGTCTTAAATAATATAGACTTGTTTCCCTAACAAAGGAAAAATGCATTTCTGTTTTGTTTCTGTAATATATGAAGATGATGTCCACTCTTGTTTTACTGCTTTCAGATCAGCTTCATGAAAAGAAATTCTCAGATGACTTGAGAACAGTCTGCACTACTTGAATATAATCTCTTTTACAGATGAGACTTCTTGAGATGTGGCCTGGACTCAAACCATAGATGTGAATTTTTTCTTAAAATTTAATGTACTTAGTCACTTCCAGTTTAACAGCCATCCCTGGCACATACAAGATAACACTGCATGCTCCAGACATGACTGATGTCAGTCAGGAATGCAACCAGGGCCATCAACAGCAGCTGATGGCCTAGTGCACCATTTACCAACACTGGAATAAGACTGACTTACTCTCAAAGAGCAGCTTGTGTTAGGAGACTTTTTAAAACACAGGATGGAGCAATCTGGAGTGCTGTTCACAATTGCCATTAAAACCTTCCATGCAGGAAGGTTACACTTTCCTAGACTGCCACCCCTGCAAATTCAAACAGGGCTTTTCATCTTCTCCAGTGATAACCACATCAAACTGAAAAATGTATCTGGACATCTGTGCAAACCTATCCTTCTCCAATCCACTGAATTAAGCAATCCTTCCTCTGACTTTCCCATTCTTCTGTGGCTCTCCTTGGTTGCAGTAGGTGATGAAGGAGTAGGAGAGCAGAGACTGCTGAGAGCTAACTCCCTCCTACCGCTATCTCATTTTGGAGGGACTTGCTGTTCTCTCTCTTGTTCCTGTGAGAAGAGATTTCAGAAACAGCTAACAGCTTTTATTGATTAGCACAGAGAGAAGATGTACCGAGACCCACCAACCAAGAAAACTGGAGTCTCCACAGGGGAAGAAAGGCCACAAAGCTGAGGGTCTCAGTGAAAAGCCAGAGGTTAAGCAGGCCTGAGGGCGGGGCATGGCAGGGATACAGAGCAGTCAGCAGCCGGCAAAAGAGGTAACCTGGTTCTACAAGATATGCAGAACCTTAACAGAAGATTAAACACCTGTCCTTCCGCAAACCACAGATGAGCACATCTCTCGGAAATGCAGGCAGGTATTCAATGCAAAACAACAACCAATATGGGGCTACTTCTGCAGTGTCACAGATCAGTTCGTTCATTTCCATAAAGAAGCAGGAGTTCTCCGCTTTACTGAACGAGCCTTATAGCTCTAGACATGCATACTGATTTGGGATTCATTTCTCTACAGATACCACAAAAGCAGGAATGGCATTATCTAGTTAACTAAGCGGAATTTCTACCACATAATGTTAATCCCTCAACACCATACTCTTAACTGTCCTTGCATAACTTATACTCAGGTATTACACTACTCCATTGACTTTTCCATTTCACCATGCTTCAGGAATGTCTAATGAGTCACAGTTTGTCTAGATGCCTTCTGAGAGTCACAGTCTTCCCTACAGCATCTCACTGTATCCAGGTGTAAAGCAAAATGGTAAACAAACTCTGATCTCCCTTATATACAATACTGTGGCACAATGCAGCAATAGATAAAAACTAGAAAAGAAAACATTTTCAAATTTACCTCTCTTTAGAGACTTTATGAGATCAATAGAATTATTTCTTTATATTACACATGGCTGAACTAAATTTCCTTTAAATGAGTGCACTTGTTAGATGTGAACACACAGTAACATAAAAAAAGTGAGGTAAGTTCTCAAAGCAGCAAACTATTAGCAAGAGCTGTGCTCATGCTACCTTTAGTGCTTTTACTGAAGTACATTATTTTAAAAAATAATAGCATTTAGTACTGTTCTAAGGATCACTCAGGAGAACTTTGTGTATATTTACAGGTTTGTGAGTTATGTTTACAACAATTATCAAACATTTCTGTTTACATACCTAAGCTATAAATTATTTTTTCATCATGAATTCAGTAGTTGCCATAAATAAAGAAAAGGATATTCCAAATAAACCTACAGGTCATTTTTATTTAGAAGAACAAAAAAGTCTTAAGTAATATGTGGTGATCCTGGAGTAAGCTGGTGTCTGCTCTTCTATAGACGGAGTAGATGTCTACGCCAAGTGAAAACATATGTGCCTCATGGTAAAAATGTTTTTTCTTACAAAAAGCCTAACTTCCCTTTATGGCTTCTCTGCCTTTCCTTTCCTCATTTCTCTTGTGGAAAATATTCCCTTTCCTAAAATATTCTTCATCCCCTCCCCATTCCTGACTCATTTTTTTTTTCCTTTCTCTTCTAAATCCCCATACATCACCCCTCTCAGAATCTAGTATGTTTGCTTAGAGTTTTCACCCTTACTACAAACAGCTTAGTTGTTTTAAGCTTATTGCAGGACAGCTTTTTTTGGAAAAAAGAGCACAAGGGGAAAAAAACCCAAGCTATGTCATATAATTGTGTAGCCAGCTACAGTTCAGTGTGTACACAAGGTACAAAAGAAATGCATGTCAAAAGGCAACAGTGAATGTGGTTTAAAAAGAAACATAAACTCAGTAAATGCCTACATGCAGTCTTTCACTTTGGAACATGGCAGAATGCACCACAGTTACAACCCCACTAGGCCGCACCTCCAAACCTTAACTCATGACCGTATTACAAAGAGTGATCAGCACTATGTACTTCTGGTGAAGACTCAAAACTTCATCTTTGCAAAATTATAAAATATTAGACCTAAGTAAAAAACGTAATTTTTCTCTCAGATAGCATTCATCCTAAAGCATAAGTGCCAATACCCTTCTGCTATTTTTTTATCCTTAATTTCTGTCACAGCAGCCTATTTTATTTTGTTTGAGTTTTTTGCGTTTATTTTTTTCTTTTTAATTTTTTTCTTTTTAATTTTTGTCACAGCAGCCAAAGATGCAGAGTTTGCAGGCATTACTTCTATTAGAGATTAAGGTCATTTAGCAGCACTGGAAAATTATCCATTCTGCCTCCTTGGGCCTCAAAGCTGCCAGAAGAAAAGATGCAAAAACATACTGCTGTTAGATTGGTCTAGACAATTTTACACACACCAGCTGGCAGCGTCTTGTCATTATTCATAAATATGGTGTAAGAAATAACTGCTTCCCAGATTTTGTATGAATCCCAAATATAAGTGTCCACATTTAGCAAGTTGATGCTGGTTTATGTAACAGTTGGGGATTCAAACCTCCTGGAAAAGCAGTGAGCCACTTGACTGTTGACTGTGCAAATTGACTACATGATTTCTGTATAAGCTAACAGTCTAATTGGACCTGATAACAAAGGTTAAAATTCTGCCCCCAAAACACCCATTATGACGGAGTGGTATTTGCACTTGGTACTGGTTACAGAAATTACGCTCAAAGAGCCTGAAGAAAAGTCAGTAGTGGAATGTTGTTGGTTTTATTTGACATTATATAAAGTGCTGCATGACTCCAGGATATGTACCACATACATCTGAAGGAACTAATTCTATGTGCACTCTTTTGTCTAAGAGTCTTTGTAGAAGCAGCAAGTCATGCTATCCTTATAGCATATAAAATTAGGTAACTTCAGAGAAAATTCCCTCTCTGCAAATGGAAGTGGACTATGCAATGGCAAGTGTATTTTACATCTAAACTGAATTTTAGCTTAAGCACATTTCCCCTCCTATTGGTTTATTCTCAATGGGAATGGGATAGCTCCAAAAGTAATTTCAATTCTACTTGCTTTCATTGACAAGATTGCTTTTCGTCTTTTCCCCCTCAAGCACATCCTTGTTTTGGAAAGCATTCCATCTGACATCTAAATCTTTCAAAGAGGCAAAAAAAGAGCTTGTGGTTTGGCTCTCACTTTAACTTCTAGTGGATAGCTTCTGGAAGAACTAATTTATTAGAATCTTTCATCATTATTATAAGTGATATTGCAGGTTTCTTAGAAGTTAGTTTTGCTCTGCTTTAATCCCATTGGTAACAACACTAAAAAAACCCCACCTTCTTTAATAGATTTTATAATTTTTTAACTGCTTTTGGGGGAGGCAGGGGAGGAATTTAGCATGAATAGCTTTTAGCACCAACAAGAGACTTAGCTGGCCCTCCTCCACTTTGCATACATTCATGCAAAGACACCGTAAGTAGAATTTGTATGACACAGACTTTATTGTACATGATGGTGCACTGAACACAGCTCAGTCCTCACATCTTTCTATCAGTGTACTGGATTCTCAACCTATTTCTCCCTCCCTCCATCTTTTCTTCCCTCTCTTCCCTTTTTACCTTTGCCTCTGGTCTCTTTTTTTAAATGGCAAATTCATAAACTGGTATAGCAGCCCACTAAAGACTGGTACCAAACATAGGTGCCCATGATCCCACAGTAGGTCTTCCATCTTCCACAGGAAAATGACACTTAAAATATTGACATGACATAGAGCATGTCTTAGGTATATTTTCATTTTCAGTAACACTCACTCTGGAAGATGGCACACTGAAAATTCTTCAGACTTCCCTGAAAACTCAGTATAGCTTTGAAAGCAAGGGAAGGAAAAAAGAAAAAAAAGAAAAAAAAGAAAAAAAAGAAAAAAAAGAAAAAAAAGAAAAAAAAAAACACACAACAACAACAAAAAAAAAAAAAAAA
>JANHGN010018804.1:0-13355 GCA_024605025.1 Megaceryle maxima | reverse complement strand
AGCAGCAGACCCTGTCTGTGAAAACAGGCTGCTGACTTCAGACAGTGCAGTCAGTTAGAAGAACTGAACTGAAAAGTAAAATCACTGAACAGAACTAGTTCTGTTCTCACTCAAACCAGGGCACAACTCTATCTTACCATTTTGCACACTTCCATACTGAAATTGTGGCCTCCATTTAAGGACTCCTCTGATTACATGCCATTCCTCCCTGCTCAGGACATTGAAGCAGGTATTCAATTCAGTTTCTACGATCTCTGAGAATGTACCTAAGGATGCCTTGTAGCAAGAATGCCGTACTGAAATGGTACTACCTGTTCATGATCTGCCAGCAGAGTCTGCCTCCTTCACCAGACAAATGAGCCAAGGAAAAGGGGAATTAATGAAAGCAGCCTAAAGAACAGCATCCTGTACCCACAGAAGTAGCTTATCTTTTTCAGATACACTGTACACTTGCTTATTGGCTCCCAGCAACTGAAATGTTCAATGGGGAAAGCATTCCTCAGCTTATCAGAAATGCAAAGGAAAAAACAAACAAAACTGAACTAGTAACTATAAACAGAATATTGTTTTGGAAATAAATGATCTAAAGATGCACATCAGCATTGCTCCTCTATAGGATCAGGCATATCAACAGCCAGTCATTAAATAAGGAGTTAGTAAATCAAGGCCCAAATCCTCCTGCCCACAAGCCAGTACAATAAAACCCAAGAAATAATGCTTACAGTAGCTCTATCTCATAAATCCACCAATCTTGTCACAAGACAGATGACTATCCAAGATTACCAAATGCACCAGTGTTTTTGTTTACATCTTAACCTCACTAAATGATGATGACACTGAACAGAGTGTTCATCTAGCAGGACAGAACAGTCCCAAGTTCCTAGAACTACTACCTCTTCCTTGTTCGCATTGCTACACCCTCGCTTTGCATCAAGCCTTGAGGTAGACCATCAACACTTTAGGCAGATACTATGTCTGTGCTGGTTCTGCACAGTGCCCAATACAGTTAAACTTTGATCTCAACTGTCATTTCTACAGATATTTCAAATATAAAGTAAGTAGGTTGGCTAAGGAGTCTTTTTGGGAACTTCAATGTTTTTGTGAAATGTCTTCAAGATGTCTCGGGCAAGTGTTTCTGCTGGCCCTGTCCTTTATGATTAACAGTGAGCTAGCTAACTCCTATCCATCCCAGAGGTAATTGCTCAACTTTAAAGTCAGTGCCTCCCAGTCACAGAGGACTGCAAGGAGTTCACATCTCTTTCTATTTTTGTTTCTGCTTGCATGGCTGCAGACTAACAGGACAGCTGTGCACCATGCCTCACTGCAAAGGATGCACTCCCAACTGTAACAAAACATTCTACTTGGCATTCAAGCTCATAAGTACTAAAACCCAACATTTTAAAAGCAAAGGAAATACCAGCAGAAGAGGTAACTGCAGCTGCCACAGGCACTTAAAAAAAAAAAGTCACAGATGCAGAGTGGAAATGCTGTAGTTGTTACAACGCCCCATCAGTCTCAGGCCACCACCCTGAATACCAAACCTTAAGATTTAACTATGGACACTTAAAATTATCATGCTCTGGATGGGGTCCAGAAAAGCACATCTACAGAGAACAAGTAGATAGGTATCTTGCTGGAAGAAAGAGGCAGTTGTTTGAACTTGACAATCAAGGAGCATCCCAGGGTAGAATGTCCTGCCATTTTGGGACTGCATCTCAAGAACAAGGGACCTTAAAAGCATGGGTGACCATGAAGTTTTACACATACCATCTACTTTCCCCCAAGGTTGACTGCTGGCTGCAAGTAGTTCCATCCTACCCCCTGGACTGGGAACCAGTGCAGGCAGCAACATGGATGGCTCATACAGAAACCTACTTTACTCTAAACCACAAGCATTGAAAGCTGATCTCTTCCTTTGGATGAGATCAAAAATGTACCAAAACCAGTACGCCCTTGAAAAATTAGGATTGTTAATCTTCATATCACAGCCAGTTTTCATACATGTTGTAGAGATGTTTATTTTCCACACAATGTGTGTAACACAGTGTGAGGTATTTAAAAAAGTCATCTCCCATCCTACAGCACAGCAATAGGCAACATTGAGGCTTAATGCTACTTTTGACTAATTTGCAAACCATCTGCTGACATCAGTGTAAATTCTGCCACAGACTAAAAATTTTGTAATTAATTTAAATTGGCAGGTAGGAAGAGATGGACAGCTCTTTGGTAGAGCTTCTCTTCTGTCACACATACAAGACTGTTTATCCCAACATTATATGGTCATACAAGCAAAAGACATTACCTAATTTTGCATCTAACACTTTTGCTGTCGCTTCTGTGATCTTTGAGAGAAGATATTTTAAAATTCACTTTGAAGGACACACTGGTAACTTTTAATGATTGAGATAGTAGACAGAATTGATTAATTGTTCTCTGCATGATGCTTACCTTCCTAATTAACATAAAACCAAGAGGTATCCAGAATGCATCAGTATTATGCATTATGCAGTGGGAGCATAATATAAAAGAATCAGTGTTCCTCTCTGTAAACCAGTAGCATAAGTGTTTTTCTTAAGAACATCACTCATGTTATGTTACTCTTTTTTCATATGCTGGAGAGACATGAGATGCACATTTCTCTGCTGCTGCTATCTTCCACAAAAAAATTTTGGACTCTGTTTAATGAATGAGGAGGTACTCTCATTCATTGTCATTGTTTTACTACTTCCCATGTTTATTTGGACAGATTCATAGCACTAGGTAAGAAATGTATTGGTTGGCAACTTCAGTTTTTGAAGTGAAAGTAAATGGTGATTAGCAAACAGTGAACTCTACTGTGTTTAATTTTGGCTTAACAAAAACTAGAAACATACACAGAGACAAACACATGAACTAGGGACCATTTTCAATTTTCTTCCAAGCAGAAGCATTTGTCCATACATTGCCTCCTAACCCTTCTCTGGAGAGTTTAAAGGACTGTATTTTTTTATTTTTTTCTTAATGCATTCACCAACATTGATTGCAGATGCCAATAAGGCGCTATTTAAGAAGAGAATAGTAAGTAACAAATTAAAAAATTGCCTCTGAGGTATAAATGAAATCACTAAACCATACAGGTTAAAGGGATTTTAAACAAAATACTCTTTAAAACCTGTGTCTAGTGCTGCTAAATGAAATGTCACATTTATAGAACACAGAAAAAAATACTGGAGTCTCAATGAATTTCAAGGCTAAAGATAAATACTCAAGAACCACATAAGTTTCCAGCTGTCATTGGTTTTCTTCTAGAACTCCCATTGCTTCTTCCAGGGCTTCACTGCTTTACTTACCCTGGGAGTTGGGTTTTTTTAAAGCACTCACTCTCACATGAAAATGTGCTGTCTTTTTTGAGATTACAATACCCAAATTTAAGTGGTCAGAGCAGAAAAACAGGATCCCAAACTCGCACAACCTATTTTCAGTTCAGCCACAAAATCCAGAGCATCACTTCTGGCAAGACAAATACTTTTTTCTATGCTTAATTTCATCTTGCTGTAATACTACTTCTCCACTTCTGAGAAGTATGGTGATACTGTATCTGCACCCATAAAACAGCCTCAGGAAAATACAGTGCAAGTAAGCACTGCTCTTAAAATTCATTACCACTCTCAGCACTTTTCTGGCAAGTACTCTTCCTGAAATCTGTGTTCATCACCTCAGAGCTTCATGTGTCTATGGCATATAGCAACATACAGCAAAACATCTTATATGATGCTTGCTTGCATGCAATGCACAAAACCAGAACTCAGTACTTGATATTAAGACGAAAAGCATTTCCTTCCACCAAGCCCTGCAGCCAAGGGCCGCATCCGCCAGGGCCACTTCATTGATTTCAAACAAAGGTAGGAAATGGCTGTATCCTAATGTTTCATTGTGGCCCCATGAGTCAGTGCTTTGGAACTCTGTACCTATTCTTCACTCTTTTACCATAAGGAGAAAATAACCCTGAAAAGTAGCAGATAAACACTATAGGCTGTTCAGATAAATGCTTTGCTCAAGAGAAATCTCATGGTCCTTAAATTTTCTTTTCATTTCCTAATCTCCAGCTCTGCAATAACATTGACTCACCAGCAGGAAAACACTCTGGTGACTGGTTTTTCTACTGCCATGATGGCTCAGCATTAAGCTGCAGTTTCAAACCCATAGTTCTTGCAGAAAAAGGAAAAGAGAAGGTGTGCAGGCTGAGAAGGTGACTCAGTAGCCTCCTTTAGTGGAAAACCACTCTTGCAAACACAAGTATAGGAAGGTTATTCACAATAGTAACTAAGGTAGCCAAGCCACAAGAACATTTTTACTTATCAGTTAGTATATTTTTTCAGGGTTAACAGATACCTTTTTGTAAAAAGCATATGCATGAGGAAACAGTGGAAGGATTGCCAAAACCACATCACACAGCTTTTACCCTGATTTTCTGATTAGTTTACAAAACTGTTTATGATGTGGATGACCAGACTAACGTCTCAAGAGCTGTGCTATTGCATGCTGATATGGCATGCTACTGGGCAAACATCACAGCATTTCTAAAACTAAAAAAAAAGAAAAAAAAAAAGGTATTGAAAAGTTCACTGTTGTTTCATACCACTAGAAATCATTTTGTCCACCACTGATATGCAGGTCTCTACGTGAAAAGAGGCAGAGGTTTAATGCTGAAGTTAAAGTAACTCAGTATTTCAGAAGTTCAGTGTCTCAGAAATGTCTCAAGCTAGAACATTCCTAGTTAATGTAATCAAACCTTCTCAAAAGAACCTGTAGTGACTGCAAGATATCAGGGTTAAACTCTGCATATACAAACTTTATATACCATTGTCAGATACAGGAAGTTACCTTGTTCAGACAGGGGGCAACTTTTTAGTTCAAATGGAGACCCCATCTACACGAGCTATTACAGAAGACCATTAAAAACAGACTAAAAGAGGAAAAAAAAATAGTTGGGCTGAAATGCATCATAACATTTTTAACATTATGAAAAGGCATTACCATAGTTTTTACAAGTTGAGAACCTATTTTATAGCATAGTCTCAGTGGTGTGGTAGAGTTGTTTTATATGACCACTGCCAATTGTAAAAATAATGCCATTGTTATCCTTTTGAGAAGGTGACGTTTTGGCCTCTCTATGTATGAACAATCTGTGGATTAAAATTAGTATTAATTTTTAGACTCCAATAACATTCACTAAATTTCAAAAACAACAGGTTTTGCATTTTATGAAAAAGAAGAATTGCTGCAGCAATTTGCATTTTATGAAAAAGAAGAATTGCTGCAGCAAAATGAAACAAGTTTTCCTATAAAATCTTGATCTAGCAATTAAAGCACATCCTTACATGACTATCATACTGATAATTGACTTATTGCTCATTTTGAAGATACAAGTAATGCCCCTTCATTTATTTTTCTAATATCTACTAATAAAATGCTATTTTCTATCCAAGTCTTTATCATATTTCTATGAGTCAAACCAACCACATGACCAAACTGAATGGAGTATATAATTACATATAATGATGAGGAAACCATAAGAAACTACCTCATACTTTGCCGACGCGTTGATAGTCAGAACTGTTTGCAGAGGTATACAAACTATGGAGGGCACAGTTTATAAAATAAAAAAAAGGATATGTATTCTAAGCAATGGGAAAGTTGAAAGTAAAGTGCAGTAACAGCACTATCTTGTTTCATACACTTGGCAATGTGTCTAAAGCACCACAGTCAAAGGCATGATGCAGTATGTGCTCTGTTCCTGTCAGAAGCACTCCCCAGTTCCAAACCTCTTTAACCATCATCACCACCTCATTTGGCAATGGCTCGAAAGACTCAGTTGATGTACTCTAAATTTACTCCACATGAAATAGACACAAACTTACTAGATCTGTATTGTCTTCCACACAGCAAAAAAGGAGCTTTGGCAAACAGCAGCAACATCATATAGCTGGGCAGCTACAAAGGCAGTTGCGTTGTATCATGAAAGCAAACTTGTACATCGTGTCCACATCCTGTTTTCATTTTAACATTTCAGTGACACTTTTCTTTATTTGTCTTCCTTTCTAAGTTCTTCCAGTTTCTCAGCCCCACATTTTTTTTCCATGCTGCTGCTGCACTGGACAAAGAAGTAATGTGTTCCAAACAGTTAAAAAGCAGCATTTTGAGTGGATAAAAGGGGCAAAAGGATAGAAAGAGAACTAACTGGCATTTCTTTGGTTAAGAGTTGAGCTACAAAACTCCAGAGGCTGTATTCTACTTTCTTCAGAGTTAGCACCAGAATTATTTTCTCTGATTCTCTACAACAGCCCACCAAAAGAAAATCTAATTCAGGAACACCAATTTGAATTTACTGCCTGCTGTACTTCTTAAAAGGAACATGCCTAAACTGGAAGGAGTCTTCTCAAGTAGCATTGGAGACTGAAAGATCTGCTTTTCAGCAAACATTGTAGTTAGTGTTTAACTACTCAGTAGAGTGAGCATAACAACCTCAAAAGTCAGCCTTGTGTATACTAACTAGAGACTATGTGTAGAAGACACAAGTCAAATTATCTGAAAGAAAAAGTGTTATGTTAAACAAAAATATTTCTTTTCACATTACTATTTTTTTAGATTACCTTGAAGACACAAAACTGGCAATTTCTTTTATCTATGAAGACCCCTTTGAGTATAATGAGAAGACAGTTCCTCATTTTCCCCAACTAGTTTGTTAGCCAGGACAAAAAAGAATGGAGGACCATATGCCCAAAACTTACACTCTGAAAGGCTTGAAGGACTAAAATCTCAATACAAACTCCAAACTACAATCTAGGACAAAACCAAGTTTTCACTCTATGAGACGAAAGCAGCAGAGATGCCATTCTGTCTTCATATTTTAGTGGAGGATTGAGACATAAACATTACTCAGAGGTCACAGAGTAAGTCCTACAACAGGAGAGTTCTTCAAAAAGAAGGAATGAAGTGTTTTGATTGAGTGTGTAAGTACCTTCAGAGAGAGAACAGGTTCTACAGAGCTCATCAATTTAATCATGAATGGCATTACAAGAACTATACAGTGAAGCTAAACAACCTCAATTTAGCAACAGCAAGAATGACAAACCACTGGAACAAACTACCAAAGGAAGCAATGGATACCCCTCTCTAATCAATGCTACATAGCTTTCTGGAAATGGGCTTAACCAAATGCAAGCTGCTATGGCAAGAAGTACTGCTACTCAGTTACACTGAGGTCAAACCGCCACATTAAATGTCTGTATGTCTGTTCTCACTCAGGCACCATATATTTGGTTTCTTTTTTTTTTTTTTTTTTTTTAAAAGCAACCTATGGAATTTCTTCTTTGGAAGAAATAAATGCATAAATAACTTTAATTCTATCCTCCTACCATTGATGTGTGCTTGACTCAGCATTGTTCACACAAAACAATTCCTGTATGAAATGAGAGTGAACACTCTCCTGACTCAAGAGCAAAAAAATTCTGTCATCCAAATTGACTCCCCAATGCTCTAATCATCTTCTCTCACAGTAAAAAATTTTAAGACACATTTCTCTATCTCAGATGACTCATTTATTTTATGTATCTAAACTCTAAAAATAACATCTGTGTGTATGCTGTCTATTATTTATTACTGTAATTAGAAAGAGATGTGACTTTAGCAGAGGACTCAAGCACTCACATAGTCTGTATTTTGCCTCT
This sequence comes from Megaceryle maxima, assembly GCA_024605025.1. Classification (NCBI taxonomy): domain Eukaryota; kingdom Metazoa; phylum Chordata; class Aves; order Coraciiformes; family Cerylidae; genus Megaceryle; species Megaceryle maxima. Next base: position 5,646 of record JANHGN010018804.1, on the reverse strand, counting down.
TTCAAGAGATGTGACCCTGACTAAGTAACTTAGCACTTCTGCCTTTAATTTCTTCATCTGTAAAATGGAGATAGTGCCACCAATTTGCATATCTCAGTGTATTACGTAGATTACTTTATGTTTTAAAGTGCCATGAAGTTGAAAAGCCATCTTTAAACACAGTTTGATTAACAGAAGCATACATACCATCTGCAAAATAATAGGAGTGAAATTATTTCAAAGATTTCTAGCATAGAACAATAATTATACAAACAAACAAACAAACAAAAACCAAACCAAACCAAAACAAAACAAAAACACAAACAAAACAAACAAAAAAAAGGCAGTCTAAAGATTCTAATACCTTCAATGTTCTGGTTTAGTAGTATTCATGAACATCACAGTTTAAACACAGAAAGTGTAGGTTCTGAAAAAGAACTGAGAGTAGCACCACTGAAAACTAAGTGCTCAGGAGTTCAGGAATGAAGCCCTCCCACCTTTCCATAAACTTGTGTCTGTCATGAGCCTCTCTCCTATTCCATACATCAGATATGTATAGAGAAAAAAATGTTGGGGAGAAAAAAAAAAAGACTATGATGAAAGCCAAGTTTTAATGTAGAATTTAATAAAAATTGATTAAGCATCACAGAGCACAAACAAAGCTGCTCCATAAATCTCTCAGCTCTTTTTGTGCAGGAATGAAAGAAAACACTGTCTGCTGAAGCAGATGACAGATGCTGGCTTAAAGATAAGTATTATTTATACTTCTGTAGCAGATTTCTTCTTATGCATATCTTATCACGCATGGATATACAATCAACAAAGTAATTATTCTGTATCAAAGACCTTAAAACACACTTTTACTCCATGGGAATTTATTTTATGCAGTTCATTGTTCAAAAAAAAAGGAGAAAGAAACTTAAAAGAAAATGTGTAAATTATGTCTGAAATATTATTTCATACTGAAGTACTTCAGTATAGAACAACTGAAAGCTTTATAAACTGTCATGTTCAGAAATGCACTCATGTTTTGCAACTCACTGGGGAATATCTGCAAATACCTGCAATCAGGGAAGTTTTAATAAAATCAGCTGCTCTGGATGATTCCTCCACTAACTAGTCTAGTAACTTCTCCCTGTGAAATACAGAGTATCCAGACACCTACAATCCATGGCAGCAGTTTTTAGCATTATCACGGACATTTATACATTTGATATAAAATAAATAACTTTGCTTATGGATAAATTAATTATAAACTCCCAAGTTTCAATGCTTTTTCTTTTCTCCCCTTGAATGCTCACATTCAGCAGTAGCCCACTGTAACACTACATTTTTTTTCTGGCTTAATGGACAAAAAAAGAAAAGAAAGAAAAGGATATAAAGTTAAATGGCCAAAGCAACCTTCATGCAATTAGCTACTGTTATTCGTCTAAAAGCCACAGTTGAGAAATGCAGACATAAAAGGTGTGTTTCTGCCATGATGCACAGACACCTACATCATACTCACAAAAGTATGGTTCTGAGAGTATTTAAAGTACAATTCTTCAAAATTACATTGGCAAAGAAATTAACTAGTAGGCTTTTCCTTTAATTGAGTAAAGTTCTCTCTCAAGAACTAGAAATGCACAACTAAAATAGGAATCATAAATCAGCACTTACGCTGCAATATGGAATCAATTTCTCTTTTTTGAATTATGCACGAATGCACTATAGGAGCATATCAGTTAGAAGATGATATCTCTTCATGAGTTTCTATAATAATCTCCTCCCCTGCAAAGCTACACCGCACAGGAAAGAGTCTATCTGAGTAAAGAACAAATACTCTTTTTGAAATCTGGCTAGTAATATCCACGGGAAGTATCTTGGTAACTGGTGCTATGATTAAGAATAAATTTAAACATTTTTAAATAGTGCACATATATACCTTACCTCTAAATAGTTCAGGTTTTATTCATACTGAATAACACCCACAAAAGCTGACTACAGTATTTATGGGTTTTAAATAGTTTTACATTCTTGCTTTTAATTGAAAATGCTGTCACTACCAACTTGCTGTTGTGACTGGACCCTTCAAAGTGAGGAGGTGTTCAGGGATAGAAAAGAAATTAAAGGTTACAAGTAAAAAGTCAGAGGAACAAGTACGTGGGTCTCTTGAGGAGACTTCTGTTTGCATTCTTCCTGTGTTTTCACTCATTTACATGGAAATTGTGTCACATCGGCACACTGGATGGGATGAAAATATATACTTCCAGGAGAAAGAGCCAAGGCAACTCCAAACAGCAATGAGTCCAAGTTATCACAGGGGTTTGGAAGGTCTCATCTCTTAGCAGAAGTTGATGTAAATTATTCACAGTGACTGCTCAGTCAACCAATCAGCTATTTTCTGACAGGCAGCCATATGAAGCTGATGACCTAAACAAAAGAGGCTTAAGAATAAGGTTACTCTCAAGTTTTAGAAAAAGTGACAAGATAAACTTCTGAAAGTAACACCAAAGTAAATTATTTGCATGTGGTATAAAAGTAGGAAGAGTATTTCCCAACTGTGCTCACTGGTTCAGCTGTTTAGGGTATTGTCCTATAAATCAGTGGAGTCCAGTATTATATTCCATAGCAGAAGGTAGGATGGTAGAACATAGATGGGATATTTCAAAATAGTTAAATAGAAATTTTTTGCATATATATGTCAAAATAATCTATTAGCAACCAAAGGTATCATCACAATGTCTTTTTATCTTTGCATTTCTCTGCCTCCTATTTTCTTAACAGATGGGAAAATAATTTTTAAATGCAGCAAATCCAAAGAACTTGGGTTGTAAGTAATGCAAAGGTATGCCAGTTTACACTACTTGCAGATTTGACATTGTGTTCACACATGTAACAGATGGAACACAAAGACAATCCAGAATAAAAGGCTTTTACGTCTCTCATAGTTTTCAGAAAGGGAAATGTCCATAAAGACTGCCACTGACTTCATAAGAATTTGTGTTGGTTTGTTTGAATTATGGTATTAACACAGAAAACTCCCTTTTAAAGAAGTCTATCTAAAAAAGCAAGTGGCATGTTTCAAATTATAAATGACTCAAACTAAAACGTATCTTGGAAATAATCTCATTACCAAGCAAAATATTACCCAAAAAACCTGTTGAAAAAATACCTATCCTAAAGTCTTTATTTTAGCACTTCTTTGCTTTTGGTGGGACAGTACAGTAACTGTATTTCCAACTCACAGCACCACCTGATACCCAGACTTTTCATTAATATAACCTTTCTTGTTAATAGCTATGACTTATTACACTTCAGATAGCCAAAAGTCAGCCTCATGTTTATGACAATCTGGTTTTCAAAACTATTCACAAATGTAACTCTTCCTTTACCCTAAATATCCCATTTTATCTTTCATAGAGGACAGATCAAAAGTTTTACTGAAAGAAATATACATGAGTACATCTGTCATAATAAATAAACACAAAATGTTCTGCATCTTTCAAAGAGCTGGCTTTTCTTTTGTCTAGCTTTCCTCCAGGGATTTTGCAGTGTAGGATCTTAGGTTCTGAGTAATTAGTGGAATGTTGCATTTCATTAAAAAATAAAACAAACCTTAGAAACTTCAAAGTAAAACAAATATAACTGCATTTCTCTGAAATTTGGCAAGAAGTGCATTGGGGGAGAAAAAAAAAAGAAAGCCTTGCTTCTTAAGATTAAAATACACAAGTAGCATCCCTACTCAACAATGTCCTCTCTGACACCCATTCTTCAAAAGGAAGCACTGTCAGTGAGAGCTGCTAAACAGTTAATCTTCAGTAACTCCACTAAAGAGCACTAGTGGCAGGCTGCCCATCATTCTTTTAGACAGAGCTTGTCAGGGAAAGTAGGGCAGCTTGTCCAGCCCAGCAGTCAACTGATTACTAGTGAGCTCAATGGGGCTGCTGGCCAACCCCTGAGACTGCTGCCAGCCCCTTGGGTGTTCAAAGGCCAGGATCCAGTGTGGCTCACTTTGCCAGAATCACATGATGTCAGTGCTGTTTTCTCCTGACCAGAATAACCAGTCATTCAGGTTGCTGCAAATGGTATGCAAACAAATGGTATCAGCTCAGCAAAGCTTGTGTGTGCATTAACTTCCAGGGGTTACAGACACAGAGGGAGGCACAACTCACCTCTGCAGCATGTATTTCTGTGGTTGGAGGAGTGAACAGGGGTGTCCATTCAGACCTCCTGCCATAGCTACACAAAAACTGCTACAGCAATTGCACAGACCCCCATTCTGGAAAATAAGTTTCTTATATTTTTATTCTATATTTTTAAGTGATATACGATCACTAGATCACTGGGTCTGTACAGCTGAGCAGAAACCATAATAATTACATGTGTTAAAAGAGAACTTATACTGCCTTAACTTAACTGAAAATTAATAATGCAACTGATGTCCATGTGGTATGTTTTTCATAAAAGATTTTTCTTCCTGCAAATAGCATATAACCTGACACACAGACCTATCTACTTTTATCTGATGTACTTGACAGTAAATATCATACTGCAGATATGCAAAGCGTTTGCGAAGTGAAATGCATCAATGATGGAAAAACAACATTTCTTTTGCACTTCAGAAGTTGCAGGTTCATTAGTAACACTTCTCTGACAAAGGCAGCTGCAGCTGGTGCAGTTAAGGTTCTGAACTCTGCTTGTTCTGGTTAAGCTGAGCTAAACCAGGTAACCCTTTCACTGCAGGATACAGATATATGTTTAGAAGAAGAGTCTTTTGGACCTCATGGAGAATAACTAGTAAAAAGAAGGGAAAATATGAGGAAAGGAAAAGAAGCTGAAGAGTACCTCCAGCACCCTTGTGTCAGAAGGAATAGTGATGGAGCTGCTACTCTCCTCCACCTTCACTTGTGAAAGTCCATTATTTCAAGTAAGCTTCAGGGCATCTTATTTTTATCTCAAAAGACACGTAGAAAGAAATGGTTGATTCAGTGGTCAGTCTTCAGGTGCCAGAGTAATTTTCACAAAGCCAAATTCTACTGCCTTTGACCACTGTTAGGTAGTATCTCAGAGTCAGATGCCAAAGAGCCAGTGATGCAAGATACAAATCAGCATGAGTATAGTAGAAAAATTGGCTTTAAACACTGAGCTAAAAGCCTCAGGCCCAACACAGCTGCCCAGAATAGTTTAGGAAGCCAGGAATTCTCACAAGACAGACACAGAGTTGGGGAAAAAAAAAAATTCTCTGGCTGACAAAGTAAGCATGTCAAGATGGGCGGGTGACAAAAGCAGATGGGGTTAAAATGCAGCCCCAAACCCTTCTGGCTCGAATACTTGTCCCTGTAGATGTGTGCCAGTATCTGCCTGCAAAAATGCAGGGACTCCTTTTCAATTGGAGGACCACTGCCAGCTTCCAAAGTTGGTCTAACAGTCAATAACATCTTGGCTTTTGACTTGTCCTTGTTCACCCTACTGTGTAACTCTCTTGTGGAATTATGAATTAGAGTTAAATGACACATAGCTGTAAACCTCAGCCAATTATCACGAGAAACACAGCACTCTGAAATAACAACAGGTGTGTGTTTCTCATATTTCTTTGGCATCAACAACATCCTCCTCCCCTCCAATATTTGAGACTTTTGACAAGTGGCCCTTCTGTCTTTTCCATAGTGTAAGAGTAAAGGGTAT
>JANHGN010018803.1:58869-83944 GCA_024605025.1 Megaceryle maxima | reverse complement strand
CTTTTTGTCCGCATCCCATTGACATAAAACTTTTAGATTCAGGCAATTGCAGCATTGTGGTGCCAGTTACTATGGGGTTTTAGCATGAGGAAGTGAATTCACTGGCTATAAAGCTCCAGATCATGAGTCAGGTCTTTCTCAAGCTATGCAGCACCAGACCTGTCTTGATTTAGATGTTGGCTTTCACTAAACCCAGGAGCTGCAGTGCTGTAATTCACAAAGGGAGATTTCTACACAAAACCAGTGACTCAGTACCCACTACAAGAACATAGAAATCAAGGTGTTATTTGATGGGGGAAGAAATAATAATATAATTGTAGCGGGACAGTTTTATTTTTTCTCTATTTCTAGTTGGGAGCAATTTAATCACTTTATATTATTAGTCCCAAAATATCAACAATGACTGGCAGCCATTGAACTTAAACATAGCGGACCACAGAATGGGGTTTTTAATAGCAGATTGTGACAAAAGTAATATTCTGAAACACTGACATCTCGTGGCAGGCTGTAGAAATAGCAATGTTTTCCAGAGGGGCTTGCATTTTCTAAATGAAGGTCAAGGATAACATATGATGCAAAAGACTCAAACTACATGAACACTGTCACTCTTATTTAAGAAACAAAAATGATAGATCTTTCTAGTTATATCATTAACAAAGAGCAACATGGAATTAGCTTCACGGAATACTCGGGTAAATGCCACAGTAGACAGTGCTGAGATAAAACAGTTAAGAGTATTTTCTAATTATTTAGGAATCATTTTTCCATTAACACTCTCATTAAATTGAGCAGCCTTTCAGGTAACCACAATGGGATATGTAATGCCATAAACTATGTCAGTAACAGGTCACATAATTAAAAGGCAAGTAATCATCTTGGATACCATGAACATGATTTTGAAGTGGTTTCATTACTGGGGCACATTGCAAAGTGATTGCCATTGAGTTAAAACAGCAATGTATTCTTGAACAAGAGGAAAATTATTTCCATACTGCCTACAGTGAGGAAGCTGGTGTCCTGTTCCCATCTCTTCCTAACTAGCCCCAGAGAAAAGTCAGTCCACTGTATCTGGCTGTTTCTGACATTCAGGTAATCACAACATCTTGTTTGCTTTGTTTTATGATTAGTACCACTGGAATACCACTTAAAGACATATGATCTTAATTCACAAAATATAGTAGACTTGACATCAACCAAAAAACCCCTAAACAAATTACTTACAGTTAGTTTTTATTTGGCTTTCAACCTGATTATCTGCACTCCCATTAGCCACACATCTCTCTGGTGGTGGTATTTAGAAAGACCATGAGGTCTTCATTCTAGACAATTCAACCAGCTTATCTGCATTACATCTTTATACTGTTTATATGCATTTCCTCTCTCCTCTCTGTTTCACCAATCCTGTCTTCTGTCAATAGCTGCCTAGAGCAGCATTTCCCATTTGGCTTAATTCTAATTGTGATGCTACCCTTCCAACTACCAGAAATTGGACTGATATAGGCACTAGAAAGATAATGAGTATAGATTATGAAGGAAATAATGTTTAACATCACTCACTGAATGGAATACAAACTCTGTGTTAGCAGAGAGAACATAAAGACAAACTATAGGGCAGAACCAGAAGAACAGACAGGTTCTATTAGCTTTCTCTGTTCTAGTCCAAATTCTAAGTCTGCTACTTTAACATTAGTTTTGTCAACAGCAAACAATCTGCTTTTCTCTACTATAGAATTTTCTCTGCTGCATGGAGAAGCAAAAGCAAAATTTTGAAGGAAAATGAGATAGGATCCTTTGAATCCTGATGAGAAGGGTATACTTGAAGTGGAACCAATGCTACCAGCACTTGGAGAAACCTAATTTTCTCCAGTCATTTCACATTATAAGGTAGGAGTGCCCCAGATTTGTCACCATCAACAGAAAATACAAAAACGATGGTTATCAAAGTCACTTTCTTTTATCTGTCTATGATTGGCAGGACGGTATAGAATTCTGCAATTCTAGAAGAACTTCCTCCCTATGATCCTTACCCTCAAGATATCTAGGATGTACCTCAGAGTAGCACAGAAGCTATAAATGTTGAAAAACAAGTCAATTATGTACCAGAAGATACCCTTCTGTAAAGGATTCTTCATTTTTAGATACGATGTGGAAATATGTCCTCTTTGGGCTGTTTTGCTCTGCACGTAACAGACACTATTCCAACTTGTTGAACAAGAGTAATGAGTAAAACCTTCTCTGACACTAAAATTTTGATGTCCCCATCAAGGAAAGAAAATGAGAGAACTGAGTGAGCATGATACTCTCTTCAGAATAGAACACTTTACATATTTCATCTTAAACTAATTAGCCATATAATCCTAAATGCATCAGTATTTCAAATCTATTGTCCACAGTACTGAATAGCACAATTCAGATTCTTTACACATAGAATTTAAGATCGGTCTTTTCAGATTCTTACCACTGATATGTCTGAAAAAGAGAAGTTCCACTTCATGAATTACACTTTTTATACCCTTGTATACCATCAGAACTATAAATCTTCCTTCAGAGTTGGAAGAGATAAGTTGTTTCAGGTTTTTGTCCCCACCCTAAACTGTCTTTGCCACTCAGAAAGTGAACTTTACTTTCTGTAAAAAATGTAATCTTCTCAGGCCTCACAAAACCTTAACACAGAGTAAGAAATAAACATTAAATATCCTGATGAGCCCTTTTCAAAGTTCAATGTATTGAACAGAGGTTAAGGGGATTAAATATCTATCAGATTCCTGTGTTTTGCATCACTGCTCTAGCTGTCATGTGTATTTGAGATTTTGTCTTTGTATATAAAGAAAATGCAGATTTGCTGGATTGATGCAATGATCTATTGATGGGCAACAGAATACCTGAGGGTCTCTAGACATGTTGAATGTACTCAGATCCCCAAGACTGGATGAGATTCATGTAAGGTTGTTTGAAGACCACTCCAATCAGAATAAATCACAGTGATCAAGAGAAATTACTGACAATAAGAAAAGCTAAATTACCTCCATCTTCAAGAAAGACAATGAGGATCCAGATCAGCCTCACTTCAGCCCCTGGAAAGATCACAGCACTAATCTACTGGCAAGAAAGTTTCTTTTCCAGGTGATCTCTCAAACAGCATCAGAAGTTGTCTACTGGGTTTCAGAGGTCCAGAGACTATACTGTTGAAGTAGCATCCTCGAAGAGATGTGTAGAGCGACCATGTGTAGTGGAATATGAAATTCAGTTTTAAGTGCAGGTGCAACTGAAAAATATCTGGATTTTACCCATGGCAATGTTAGAAGTCTAGAAATAGATAAAACTACTTTTTGTTTTTTAGAAATTAAAAACATGCTGAATGAGAACAAAAGTAGGAGATAATGGCAAACTGGACCACATCGATGAAAACCACTAGTAAAAATAATGACTTTCTTTAAGAATTTATACAGCACAAGTATTGAAAGAGGGAGCGTATTTTTAGATTTGAACTTCTTGATACCTGCAAATTTTATGTCTGTGTCCTGCAAATCTTCTGGGTGACTTGGCTGTCAAAGTACATGTTGTTTAGCATACTTTTTCATTTGTATTTCCTTAACGTAGAATATGCTTCTGCTTCTGTCATTCACATTAGATTGTCACCTGTTCAAGCTGAGAGAAAGAGCAATAGCATAATGAAAACCTGAAGATAAATTCACTTATCTCAGTTTCTTCCCTATACTTCTTTTGTGTGTATCTATACATAGAGAAAGAATATGTGCTTACTGTTGAGAAAGAGGCATACTAATCTGTGGCAGTGAATGATATGCCGAGATCACTGCTTGAATAAAAATACCAAGAAAAGGAAAATACATTTAGATTTCACACTAGCAAGTCCAATATCACAACCTTCCTTTCACAATGAGGTTTTCAGTTTTAACCCTATCTTTTCCTCTGGCGAATGCTGAAAATGTGAGGTAAATGTTGCTGTTTGGAAGACAAAATAATAATAAAAAAGGCAATAAAAAAATTACATTAAAAAAAAAAAAAAGACATAGGCAGGAAAGGCCTGTCGGCCTGTCTTTACTCTAAGAACATGATGAAAAAAAGTCTCCAGAAAAATAAATGAAAAACAGTATTTCAAAGTATTCAATTCTTTCTGTAGTTGCTGAATAGTGCTAACCACTAAAGCAAGTTAAGCAGCACACTACAAGGAAACTATCACACTTCCAGGTGAACTCAGAGTGTGATAGATACACTCAACAATTTTTGATGTGAACTTTTGAGTAAGATGCACTGGAAGGGCCCAACTTCTCTTCAAGGAGCCCAGCGTAACTGGCCTAGTTAGACATATACATCCATCCTGTAGCCCATTTAAAGTTCCTAAGTGTCTACAGATATCAGCAGAAAAATTTATGCATAAATGCCACTGTGATAGAGCCCTCATAAGCTTCAAAGATTCAGAAACAGGGTCTGATTGTATGAATCACTGAGACCCAGGTCCTCAGGGTATCTAAGCACTTATCTCTTGTTGAAGGGAATTAAACAGAAGGCATCAGAGGGTGATGGTGAAACTCCTGCAGGCTTAATTAACAGAAGTACTAAGGTTCATTTCAAGTCAGTGGTAGCTTGGGTCCTCAGCATGCCCTTTTCTCAGAACTTCTAAATGAGTTTTAAGCTCACTCTTTCTCCACTAACCACAGATGAACATGAAATCTCTTCACAAATAATTTTCATCCTGATTTGTCTTCTGGCAGAAGACAATCACTCAGTACACTGTGATTTATGAAATATAAAATTAATTTCGTTTCTGCTTTTCTGCTAAAATAACATACTATTAATTATTCCTTAAAATAAAGTGCACTCTTAATGTCAATCATTAAGAAATTACAAGAAAATGGAACAATGATAATTAAAGATCACTATTAAAAATGAAAACAGGTATACATGTCTACACAAGTGCATGGTTTTCTATAAGATCTGATCTACAATCTTCTGCATTTACTTTCCTAAGATCAGTAACAGGAGTGTGTACATGTCCACTATGTTGACCCTTCAGTTTCAACTCGCTAGTCCTTCCAAGATTTTTACTAATCCTGGTCTCTATGTTCTTCCTCCTCTCTATCACAAATTCCAATCATAAAACACTTATAGGGCTATTACAGGATGATAGAAAGATCACACCCTTCCCCCTGTGGATATCTCTCTTCCTCTTTGTCTTGCCTTTTCAGGGAGGCCATCACTGATAGGTACTATATCATCTTTTTAATAAATCTGGACTTTAAAAAGAAGTTGTGTGGGCTAGACTTCTTTCAAAATCTTTGAGAGACCTTTCACTCAAATTATTTATATGGATATGTAATTAAAAGTCTTTAATTATGGATTTGATGGAAATATTCCTTACTGGAGCATCTGTTTAACATCAGGAAGATGCTTAATTATGAAGTTGTTTAAAATGCAGAGGATTGGGCAAGTGCATAATTGAGGTTTTATCATTCCCAACACAGTAGGGAAAAAATTGTCTCTGAATTCCATTAAGTAATCAAGGATTGATTAAATATGTCTAATTTAGTGCTTGGCCTTCAAAAAGTATTGTTATAGAATTTTACAAGTCATTGATATGTTTGGGACATATAATCTGGTTCTAGTAAGAACTGTGAGTTCAACTGGGAAATACTATGAACACAAACATTTTATAAAATCAAATCTTTAAATTTATTCCCAAGAGCTGTAATGGATTCTAGATGATGTCCATGGCATGTCCCAAAGATATCTGTAATAATTCTGAAAAACAAATTTCCAAGAGAGTAATTAATATCCCTGGCTTTGAACATGCAATTGTGAAGTAAAATTGAAAATCAAATAGGATATGTAAGATTGGACAAACTTGTTTGAATAATTCAACAGTTCAGAGATAACTCAAATTTCCATTCAGAAAGAACAGTAAACCAGAGCAGATGCTTGTAATACACACTTGAAAAAAAGAGGGAATTGGGCTTTTTCTTTCTAAAAAACATTTGAAAGACTGCAGGAAAATGTTTTCCTACAGTACAAACCAAATTCTTTCTACACCTGGTTGTATTTCCTAGCATAATAAAAATGAAACTGAAAGAAAAATTTTATTGATGATCTTTTGAAACCCTTAACTATCCAACATATTCCGAACACATAGTAGACAACTTGCAATGTCATTGATTTCTCTGTTTTACAAGATACATCATTCTCATTGATCATTATTTAGTAATATTTTAATAGCAAAAATTAGCCAGTCAGTGATAAGCACAAACCTACTATCTCCAGGAATACATAAAGAAATGAAAAATTACTCAGGGATAATTCCAACAAGTTTGGCTGCTACTATAGATACAGATGGAAACAAACAGTTTGAGGTATTTTTACCCTGAAGAAAAGTACTTCAGCCTTTACCCCAAGCCTGGCAATCAGTTGACTCAGATTCTGGGAGCAAAGCACACCAAGTAAGGAATCAAAGGGTATCTGATGAGCAGGGTCTGCTTCACCTGTGGTGGCTGACAAGGTTACCCTCCCTGCTATCCCTTCTATCCTCCTTCACAGACACCTGACCTGTTTGTCAATCAGCTTTTAAACTGCCACAGTTAAGAGCAAAGCATTTTGTAGCTTACCAGAACTAGGAATGGTTTGTCTTAAAATGCTATGTTCTATGTAACTGATGTTCCTGTATCTGTGCATGGGAGATAGGACGGACAGCTAGGGCTGTAGTTGTCAGCATCTCAGATACAGATATTTGCCCCAGATGTTACAAAGCGAACCCTTCACTTTTGTACAAAAAAAAAAAAAGGAGGGTCAAAACTGAATAAAGAGGAAAAACCCTTCCCGACCTATGGAGTATGACTAGCTGAAGTTATGAAACTTAAGATTTTAATCATTATCTTAACAGACTTGAAAGTAGTATAAGAATAATACAGAAGCTCTGATTTTAAAGGAAGGGGTTGGCTAGAGTAATCCCAGAAGCTGATGTTAGGTTAAATACTTTTTTTCTCTTCTGTCAGATTTTGATTTTTTCCCTTCTTTTGAAGTATCGGTGTCTACAAAAATATATCCAAGTGAAGTACTTCAGTACTGTAGGGCTAAGGCTGTGGATCAACAGCAGCAAAAAGAAGTCCTCCTGAATGTCTAGCCTCCACAACAATAACAGAAGATACAGGATTCCTCACAGAAGCCAAGTTTACTTCCAGTCCTCAGAAAATTCAGACTGTTCTTGGAGGTAGTAATGAAGAAACATCTCTCATCACCTTTCCCGGGCTGCTCTAGTATTAATTACCTTCATTAATAGGGAGCTGTGACGTTGCTCCAGATTGCATTTGCCTAATTTCAGTTTATATCCCTTGGAATAAAAGCCCAATTTCTGCTACTCTGGGATATAATTCCCTTGTGTAAGCAACCACAAGAAATTAATGCTCACTCTTTTGTTAATGAGCAAAATCAACTAAGCCACATAAGCCTCAATTATAAGACTTGTTTTCCAGGGCCTGCATTATTTTTGAATGTGAAACTTGCATGAATTTGGACTCCTTGCTCTGGCAGCAGTTTTACCAGTGCTATACTCAGTGGGAAGATCATTTCTCAACTTCTGCTTATATTAAGACACATGATCTTTTATTACAGCCATTTAATCAGGCAATTAAATTCTTGCAAGTATTACATTATTCAGAGTGACTGCACCACCAGTATGTGCATTATCCACAGCCTCCGGAAACACAGAAACTCATTGTCTAATCTATTGAATTAGGATAGAGGAGGCACTCCTTAAGAGCTAGGACTAGCCCATTTTACAGCTCCATTAACAACTTCAATAAAACTGTCAGCAAGATATTTTGTAATTCATCCAGCCACGTATCTTAGCATTATTAATTGAGATTTAGTGGGACATCTTGCTCAGTATCTCAGACAAATCCCCCCATTTCACCCCCTGTTGGCTTTATGAAGCAAACTTGCAACTTTGAGTTTATTTGACAAACACTTTAACAATTTCTTTCATCTACCTCTTCAACAACCACAGCTGATATATGTCACAGAACAACTTTGTATAATAGATATGTGTATTCTTAAGTATCTGTGCTTTTAAAGGTATATTTTTCTAATTTTCAGCTTGACAATTCTGGTGTATTTGTTCATGGAAGAAAAATATTTGGGTTTACTGAGAGAGAAAAGACAGGAAGGACATTTGTTGGAGGCAAAAACAAGCAAAAGTCAATTAGATCAAGTATCCTTGGAAGACCAGCAAGTGACGTGTCAATAGGAAAAACAGTTTCACAGATCATACAGAAACCCAGTACAGATTTGCCACAGTGTGAAAGTAACTGAACAACCCTGCAAATGCTTCTTTGCTGAATTACTTCAATGAGTTGGTTGTAGGCTTTGCAGGAAAGTAGTCTCTGTTACTCAGAGGTATTTTCAAAGTCACGGTTTATACCAATTAAAACTCCTTTATCATTCTTACACTGATAGTCCCCAAGTGCTTTCCAGGAGATGGGTGTCAACTCTGTACAACTAATGACTGTTACAAGATAATCCCTTAGAACAAAAAAATAGTAAGTTCTGCCAGCTAACGTCCTCTCTTACTTCCTTTATAGGTTAATCATTGTCAGATTCGTTCTCTAATATCCACTCTGGAGATGCCTCTTGTCTCTCTCTGTCCACAACTGAAGGCCCAACAAGTCACCTTTCTGAGAGCTTAGGTTTGTAACAGCTTAGGTTTTATCCTCCTTTCCCCTTCCCTGTCAGCTGTGGCAGGAAACTGAAGTCTCTTGACTGTCTAAAGAGCAAGTAGATTGTGGCTGAGCTCTTGCATTTGTTCTTACTCTTCTGATGTACCACTGCTTTGTACCTTGGGTACTGTACATGCCCAAGCTGTCCATTCCATTTCTTGTCCCTACTTTCCAATATGAACTGTCTTCCTGAGAGTTGCCCTTGTTTCTGTAGTTCACTTTTGCTTAGGTAGTCTGTGTCTGCTGCTCACCTTACGTTCTGTCTCCAGTTCGAAGCGGATCAAAATTTTTTTTTTATTCCAATGCACCAAAATAGACTAAAAATCCCCTTTTTCCCCACAAATATAAAGGTTAGGTCTCTAATTTCAGTTGCTGCAACCTCCTCTTATCTCTGACTCCTTTCATTGCTCAGATCCATTAGTGACTAACAAACAAAGAAAAAACATTTGTCATTATCTTGTAGGTCAAACTTTCCACACTTTGAATCTAAATACATATCTATAGCTTCCTTTTTCCTTGTATAACAAATTTAAGCTTCTTTTGTTCACTTTCAAATCTCTGTAGTGGTATTTTGCTTTGAATCTCTGCGTTAAAACTCTTGATTTATGCAGTAGCACAGTGCTTGGAGCCTTGCTTCACACTTCACAAATACCTATTCTATTATCCATCATGGTATCCACTGAGTATTTAATTAATGCCTTTCGCAGACAATTTAATGAGGTTCCTCCACCATTTTCTTTTAAATATTATTTCAAAAATAATTTCCTAAAACGTTTCTTTTAGTTACCTGGATGTGAAAAAGTATATGTGTAATTTTGATGAACTTTACTAAATTTAATTATAGGTACAACATATTTGGATATGTGTCTGTACATATGTATGCACATATGTTCATATGCACATGCATACATAAATGGACATTTAAGCATATATATGGCACACACATACGGAAGATGGCATACTTAATTTGTTTGTGTCTTCCCAGGCTTTGCACAGTGATGCTTTTCATGGAGCCAGGAGAAAAAGGACGTTAACAAGATAACTATCCGTGTTTATCACCCATCTACAATCTCCCTTGAGATTGTTCCCTGTCTTTTCAGTTCTCAGTACTTCAGGACACAGATCACGTACTACTACATATCTCAACACTGCCTAACACTGTGGCACTGATCTCTGGGTGTTATGACAATATAAATAATAATAGCAACGCCAATACCGACTGAAAAAAAATAATCTCAAAATTTCTGATCCAAGGAACACAAAATGCTGCTGACACAGAAAAGGTTAGGTGCATTGAAGTTTGCAAAACAAATGCATTACTTTAGGCCTACTGTGAAGATGATTGTGATTTGACTTCCATTAGGGGAATTCACTGGAAAGCACTTAAGTCTATCATCAACCAAAATGAGAATTCAGAATCAAACTATAATTTCACTTTAGCAAATACAGACATGGAAATATCCACACTGAATACTCTTCCTTAAAGAAGTATCTGCTACATGTGGCATTTTGAGATATGTACTAATTTAATGACAAAACACACACTGATACTTAATATATCAATGAATGGTCTTAATTGTCTTTTTTGTATTCCTAAACATAGCAGACAGTGCTGACAGTTCCTTCTGATGAAGGGGGTTAAAGGGAACTAAAGCTTTGATATCAAGTGTCTTAGAAATACTCTTTGTCCAAAGCTTTTTAACATATGAATAGATGAGAAGCTATTCACACACAAGATCCTACCAAATAAAAATGGTGTTTGGACACACTAGAGAGGAAATCAGCTGCCTGACCCTCAGCTGCCCTTTCAAGCAAATTCACCATGAGAGAACATCCAACAGTTAAGTATGCCAATATAATACCCAGGAAAAAAAGCTAAAATTATTAGGATCCAGATGGTATCATAGGAAAAAAATAAATACTGATATTTTGTATTGAATTCACACTGTTACCAAGCAATTCCATTGATGTTAGCTCTCTGCTAGACTAAGTAGAAGGGCAGGGTAAAGACAACATAATAAATACCAAAAATATAATCAGGTTGTTTCTAACGTTAGAGTTCTCTTGAAAACAGACTGATATCTATGAAATCCACATGCCAAATTAGGGAATGAGCACATTCTCCTCTCTCACTGGGATTATAACTTAAAAGCTTGAGTATTAAAATAGTAACTATTCACAAACAAGACAAGCAGCCTGTCTTTTATAGATCTTATAGATAGCAGGGAGAGCAAAAGGTTGGTGTTAATATCAATAAAGTAATTAATTGAAAAAAAAAATATTTGCATAAGCAATGCTTCTATATAACCTGTTCTCAACATTCAGTTTATAAGAAAGATTATCTGCAATAAATGGATAAACTCCATGAAAAGGGATAGACAGTGGTATTATTTCCAATGTCTTTATTAACAAAAAATCAGCTTTGGAGAGTTGCACACCCCACTGCTTCAAACAAAATAGTAAAGATGAATTATTGCATATTATTGTGTTCAGCTGAAAATAACAGAACTTGGAAGTTCAAAAAAATATTGTTTTCATGCATATTTCATTACTTCTAAGAGGAAACTCTTGTAATGCTGTTCTGTTATTATGCCTGATTGCTTTCCTAAGAAGAAAGGTGCTGATTGTCCTACTTTTCAGATGAAATAAACATTTTGAGAAGAAGATTTTACAAATAATCAGAGCTCAGTTTCTCTTGGACAAAGATCCACTATATTCATCATGCCAATATTATTTTAAAAGAAAATTTATTCTCTTCTTAATGTGCATCTTAATAATGTCCTTTTAACATTTCTGGAGATACACGAGTAGAAGAGCAAGAAGGAGCTTACACTCGTGTCTTTCAAAACATGTGTAAAACCAGGAGGAAAAAAAAAATTATCATGTGTTTGAAAGTTTACACAACACACTGAAAATAAAATCAATAAATGCCTTTACTATGGATCCTTTGTTTCTTAAAAAAATACACAAATAAATGGAATCATGTCATGTTTTATTTTAATGGCCCTAAGAATTTTCATGACATTTCCTATCTCCTAGTTAAATGAAGCGTAAGGTACTGTTATAATCTATGGCAGAAGTGTGCTAATATTCTTGGTTTGTACCAAAGTTATTTGAAAACATTAGATTAACCTTTAAAAATAGTGAAGTATCATTTGTACTGCCCTTGCTTGAAACTTGCATGCAATAAGAGCAAAATAACAGAAAATTAAATACTTTTCCCTAATCCTAATTTTTAAATAGAAATCCTGATTTTTCAATTGATGTGCAAGGTGAACCATGTATCAGTAGGAAAATACTGTTAGCTGAGTGTCAGCCTGGTTGAAGGAAAGGTAACATTTTAAACTTTTCAACTAAAAAATTGAAGAAATACTTAAGACTTCTGATGAATTTGACCTGTCAGCATACTAATATGAATAAACACTGGTGTTCTTTCCTCCTCCAGCATCTATAGATTTTTCTGTAAGTATATTTACATTATAGAATGCTCAATGTAGAAAATATAATCTTGCTGGTAGATCTCAAAGCATGTAAGTCATTTCACTTTCTAAGTAGAGGAACTAATTTGTTTTGTTAGTTCACTGTTAAGCCTGACTATCTTAATAACAAGCAAAATGTACCATTAAATGCACACCATGGTGTGCACCTACCTGTGGGGTTTAAATCCATCTGGAAGCATAATTAATAAATGTGCATGAGGGATGGCTGAAAATCTTATCCTCATGTAAAAGTGCACTGAGGAAGATATGTAGCTGCATTTTTCTATGTAGATAAGTCAGTGTCTTATACACAGCAGATGTATAAAGTGTCATTCCAAAATAAATACATAAAATAAGAGGTAAGAGCTAAGAAATTTTGAATCAAAAGTTTTCTTGGAAATGGCTTAACTATGCTGTTAAAAAAGTAATTTAAAAATACTGCTTTTATAGTAAATTATACAAGCTTACCCTAAATCCATTAGCTTCACTTGGGAAATATGAGGCCCGGAATGAAAAATCTCAAGTCATTTTCCCCATAGTAAAGCTCTCTTAGGCACTTCTCTGAACTATTTTTGAGAACTTTGTCCTGAGAGGTACCTAACTTCACAATATTTTTATGTCATTCAGTAGCTTCAGCCAACCCCCACATCATTACACTGCCATGGCTCTTTCAATAACATCAGTTTTTCAATTTTATGGCACTAAGAAGCAACATTTGATTTAAGATATTGCTTGTTAAAAGAAGATGAAAAAATATTTCTATCCTGTGGACCATGCAATGGACTGACAAGACCACAATCTATTTCAAATGTATTTCAAAGCTGCTAGCACAGTATTTGTAGTGATCATACAACAGTGTGTATCATTTTTTGATTCCCCAAAGGACTGCTTCAGGAACTGTCCTTTGACTATGACTAATCAATAATACTTTGGCTCCACGAATTTGGCTTGCCAGCATTCTTTGTAGATTTTTCTGTGCCTGATGGGAAATCTAAGAACGGCTACTAATGTCCACCAGTTACTAGAGGTCTCTCATGAGTACCGGAATATGACAGTAAAGATAAACATGAATCTCTCCTGATTCAATAAACAGTATAAGGATTGTGTGTTTTTATCAAGAACGGGAGGAAACTGCAGTGAAACATTCTGCAAAGATTACAGAGACTCTGTCAAACTTTTTAAACTTCCTATTTAAAGAAACCTGAGAACCCTTCCCTAGACTTTTTGCCCACCTCTGAATCAGAGATTCCAGAAATCTCAGTGACTATTTACTTCAAGTAAGTCATAATCAGTATACCAGTTTGGTAAATGTTACATAAATCATACAGAACTTTAAAATTACTTCATTTTTTTTAATACAAGCTAGTTTTAAAAAAACTTTTTACAGTAAATAAGCAATTATCCATCACATTAAAAAATATTCCTCTGCTTAATCTTTCCATAGTAGATAACAGGTATGGATTACATACTGGCTGAGATAAACTTTATTGTAGTGACTGAAATCAAAATGAGTTGCAGGAATACTGCAGGTATTTTCCTACATTCAGAATATCTTTCGGTCTGCAACTGCCTTCTTCAAGGAAGATAAAAGCTGTGTAAATTATGGGAAGGTTATCTGTTGGTATAAATAAGGTGCCCACTAAATGAGACAAAGGCTTAGTTAGGGGATTGTCTACAGAAGTCAAAACACAGAAGAAATTCAAGTCAACAGCCAGTAGGATCTACTTGATAAAAACAGAAACAATACATGAGAAATACGTACAAATAAAGGAAAATGAAAAACATCTTAAAAGAAAAAATATCAAAACAACTGGCTGTAGCAATAGCAGTTGGCTTGTTTACGCTTGGAATCTAAAAACCTGTCGTTAAACTAGAACACTGAGTCATGCTTAATTCTTTATCAACTGTTTAAATAAATATAAATTTGTAATGTATTGTTCACTAATTATAAAAATGTTTCAAGGAACGAGGTTGCATGCTTTTCTAGCTCTTTGTCAGGTGATCAATAAAGTGGCAGCATGTGGAGTTTCAAGTATCCAAGCAACTCTCTGTATTAGAGAAGACTAGAATGATAAAGTTAGCAGTTTCCAGTAACCCAGTATGGTTGGTAGCATCTGCTTGATGTATGAAGATCCAGCTAGTTAAAGACATGTTAGGCTCATACTGTTCCAGGAGGTATTCTGGGGTGTAATACTAGAAGAGAATACTAATGAGCAATTCTCATGTCATTAAACTTAAATTTTGGGCAGCCACTGCATTATTCTGTGTCCTCTTCCTGGCCCTGGCTTTCATCATTGGATGGATCCTGCTTTGAGTCAAAGCAGTGCAAGTAGGAAACTGAGAACAGAGACCTCCTTAGCTATATTATTGGCTCTACTGTTCAGTTTCTGTGTGGTCCTAATAATTTATTTAGCTTATTGCCGTTCTCTGACATTAAGATAATTATATACCTATTTCACAGAGATAGCCTAAAGATCAGTTATTACTTGCAAAATTCTTCCAGAATATAAAGCCCTATATAAATGCTAATCGTTCTTATTAAATTAATTTGGAGATTGAAAGGAAAGGAAGAACACAAGTACAAATAGGAATATCTGCCGGCTTATTCTCAGTGGTCAGTTTCTGTGGAGCCTCATTCTTCCAATTAATGAGACAAAATACCGTATATTTTTTTCAATGGTGATTGCAAACAATTTTCTGAGAGCAAATTATCTTCTCCTGGGAAAGGGAAGGGGCAATAGTGCATCGTTATTCGCTGTATTCCTGCTGTGATCTCTGTTTTGCTAACTGGCATAGTAGCCTCTGTTCCTCCTGGGTAGCTTTACCCCCACTTCTACCTTGTCTGCACTTTCTTTTGCATTTGAGCTCCATCAATAGCTTGAAGTTCACCTTCAATGGCCCTCTGCCATGCTGGTTTGATTTCCTATGCAGTGGAATAGGCTGCTCTTGTGCCTTAAAGAGGAGGTCCTTGAAGATCAAGCAACTCTTCTCCCAAGCCCTTTGCTCCCTCCAGGACAGTCTCTGGTGGGACCCTGCCAAGCAGAGCCCTGAACAAGCTGAAGTATGTTCTCCTGAAGTCCAGGGCTGTACCATGCTCTTTGTGTAGCTCATTTCCCACGGCACATGACTGAACAGAAAGTTCATCACTTCGAGAACAAACGCATTAGTCTAGAATATGGAAGCACATTAATGCTGTTGTGTAAATTAGTAGCACATAACAGAAAAACAGGGGGGAAAAAGGGAAAAAGAAAAGACTAGAGGAATAAAAGAGATTAGGATTGGACAGGGGGAGATGAAGTGATGAATTCTCTCCATATGCTCACATTTACTAAGCTTTAATTCTACTAGTGAAGAAGAGTGATTTAATTAAACAACTTTATGGTTTGAGACATAACACTATCAAAGCCAACATTGTAATAAATTATTTTAGTTTTCTCTAACCATCCAGCTATGATTATTTTTCCATTTGCCTTTATGTAGAAATAGAAGAATATTGTATAAATCAAATGGATGAAGCTATTATTGCAATCTCTGAAGTTATCAGAAATATAAACGTTATGAAAATGACATGGTATTTTTTACCTTGGGATCATGCTCATTTTGCTATGGCTGTGCTTTGCACTATCATTTTAATCTAAGTCATAGTAGAATTTTTTTTTTTTAAGACCATCACATGGATAGTACACACGTGCACTTATTAAGCTTTGTATTTTTCTTAGCTGACTTGAATTTCCTCCTCTTTTTTATCTTACTCAAGGCACTGTAAGATCCTGTAAATCATCCTCCAGTATCTACATCTTACTCTTTCTTTGCAGCACTAGGGAATACTAGCAAGTGTGATTTGTGTCTCATTCTATCAGACCATAAACTTCTACAGGCACATGTTTTAACAAGCAGACCCTGTCCCTTTTGTCAGTGGTGCACCTTGAACGCTCTCAGGAGGCTGTCATCTTCAAGATGTTCCTTACCTGTATAAGGTGGGAGTAAAGGAGATTATGCCTCTCTAACAAAAACCATTTCCCAGCGGGTACCTCAAAGTTAAAAGCATAAATCTTTGAAAGTTTGAATAAAAGAAGCATGCTCCCCCACTGGGTTTCCTAACAAACATAACATTTTTTAACTGGGTATGCAACACACAGCAATCAATGAGTTGTACATGAGCACTGCAAGATCACATTTTCAGTGCTGTTTACAGGAATTACTAAGAAGGAACAACAATATAATTAGGTCCACATAAGCTTTCTCTGATTGCATTTAGCCTGGTAGTATCTTCCATTGATGCATATATACATATGACCTAGAAGTATGTGAAGTATTTGTAATTACATATGGAAAGGTTACAGTGCAAGCATTGACCCATTTTTAAGCCCTTGAAATTGAACTTTATTAAATTCTTTTCGAGTGATTCTGTTTTCCCCAGAAACTTGAATAAAATACCACACTTCTTGGAAATACAAAGGGTGCTAAATGAAATTATGGAGATCTTCACAAATAAACATCTACAGTCCTAAATCTCATAGTAGATTTGAATTTCACAAGCCTTTGTTCTTAAGTCAATTAGATATAGAACATCTGACAAATATCATGAACAAACACTATCATCGACTTTGGCAAAGCTTCCCAAAGGAAGAACAGGTATTTGCATTTCCAGATTTTTGCTTCATTTAAAATTTAAACACAAAATGAACCTTAGCAAAGATTGCAGTCACTTAAGAACCTTAACTGACTTTGAAACAAAGACATAAATTGTCTTCATATTACTCAAAGACACATGTAAAATCTTCCCTCAATCATAAAAATGTCAAGCCCTTGCTGAAGCTTTCAGGAAAGTTTTACTTTGGTGGGCTTTAATATCAAAATGGACATGCTTTTCCTCTGAAATGTGTGTGCTCTTTTAATCTGTCTGATATCAGGAACGCTGAGATAGGGATCTTGATAAAGGTATTTATTTTGTGGAGAGATAATAACAAAATGCTTACTTTTCTGTTAAGAAACACAAGCTGAACAGCTTGGGACCAAAATATTATTACATTTTACTAAAAATCACAGTACACCTTTAATTCCAGCCTAGGCCAAGACACACTCTAGATCATTTGCAATTATATGACTTCTAACCTTGTTCACAAGATGTAAAATTTAATGGGAACTTTGGCATCCATACCATACTGAGTAGACTGGGTTTTAAATGTTCTAGGAAAGTTCTCATGTCCTGGGTTTGGGTGGGATAGAGTTAATTTTCATCAGAAGCTGGGAGGGGGCACACCCAGGACAGCTGACCTGAATCTCTTAAGATAGAGTTTAACAAAATCTTAGAGGGATGAAGTAATTTTGCATTATAAGTTTTATAGTGCCTTTGGGGTGGGGGGTGAAACACCAGCACAAATTGCAATTCACAACACAGCCCTGGCTGTGACCAGATAGTGCTGACAACAGACTGACCTCTGTTTTCACAGCATGATGGCTTTCACTTTTTCTCACTCTCCCATAGCAAGTAAGCTGGTGGTGAATGTGAAACTGGAGTGGGGCACAGCTGGGATGGCTGATGTGAACTGGCCTAAGGGGTATTCAATATCCCATGATGTTGTGCTCAGCAAGAGAGCCCAGGGGAGAGAAGGGGAAAGCAGGGCTGTTTGCCTTCCCCAGTAACCATTACATGTGAGGGGGCTCCCCTTTCTAGGAAGTGGGTAAATACACCTCTGTAGTTGGGAAGTACTGAATGAAAGTTTCTTTTTGCTTTCCTCGTGGATGCAGCTCTTGCTATCCCTACTAAACCACCATTATCTCGACCCACAAGTCTTCTTGCCTTCCTTCTATTTCTCTCTGTCCCAAAGGACAGGGAAGTGAGCAAGCAGCTGCATGGGTGCTTGGCTGTTGACCAGGAACATCCCACCACAGACAGAACACTGTTGAATCAAGACCTATTACTCACTACAGATCTTCCTAGCATTGTTCCACTAAATCAAAGCCAATTTAGAATGCTGATGAAAGCAGGGAAAAAATAAACAAAACAATTTTTTCCAGTCTTTATTGGAAAGAAGATTTCTCAACTAAGTACCAAAGTATGAATCCATGAGCCTATGTGAATACCAAACAAGATGACAAAATATATCATTGTGAATATTACAAACATCTGTTGCAGCTATGCTCTCACATACTGGTTCCATTTTAGGGCTTATTTTCAGGGTTTCCTTTCTTAGGGTTATTTGGTGGCTATTATTTGTTTTTTGAAGTATGCAATAGACTTACAAAACTTTCCTACAGAAAACTGACTGCCTAGGTGTACCCTGAGGAAAGTGTGTAAACAGAAAAAGACAACACTAGGACTGTGACCTGACATAGGGCAGGAAAAGGACTTATTCCTGCTAGCAGCTGGAAAGCTAAATCCCAGAATACAAAGCAGAGCTGGAGTCTTCTTAACTCTTAGAAAAGAGTTATTGAAGATGACTAGGAGTATTTGTTTTAAAAATGAGAGATAACACAGTAAATCTTGGTCCTGATTGTCACAAATGTCACAAAGTAATCAAGAGTTCTTGTGTCATGTTTATGAGAATGGAGAATGCCCTCATATGAGCTGCCACATAATCACAAAATGATGGAGAGCAATTCAGGTTAACTGAATGCAGTTGGTATCAGATTTAAATGCAGTCCAAAAGCCCAACCATCGGTCATAATGTTTTGACCTCAAAAAATTATATTAAACTGGAACTAGCTTTTAAATGAAAACAAACCCAAATCGATGTCAAGAACCTTAGACCTTATAATTCTATTTTCAGCATGGATTGGAGTCACAGCTCAGATCCATATTTTTTTTTAATTTTTCCCATGTCAAACCTTTTTCTTCTATATCTTTCTTACTTGCAGGGTTAAAGATAGAGAAACTGTTCAGATGAAAAGCCTAAAAGTCTAAATACTTTTTTATGAAGCCTTTTCCTCAAGCCATAATCCATACTACTAAAAACAGAAGGAATATCAAGTTCCTTGAACTGTCTCATCCAATTTCTGACTTACACCAATATCTCTCTCACTTGTGTTTTGTGATATTTACTTCTGAATCCACTAAGGATGTGGGGTAGGACTTTCAAAATTGGGTTTTCATATAAATTTGCAAATAAAACCTAAAAGAATCTTGACAGATATGATATTTGAAAATATCTGGTATTATTAAAATACTTTCTGCTATGCTGTATTTTGGGATTTATGTCTGTTTTCTGAAGGTAACAGTGCTATGTACTGCAATTCCTGGTAATTATGGCAGTTTGCTGCAGAGTAATTATATTTGTCTCATAAAAGTACAACAGTAAAAGTGGAGAGTGACTAAAGACTGTACCTCCAGAATGAATTTTTTCCTCACAGTGTTAATTAAGGGAAGAAGTAATTACAGGTATATGCTTTCTGTTACAAGGACTGCCAGTAAAATCCTTCTCTGAAAGCTCTTATAGCCAGAAAAACATAAAGAATTCATTATTGTTAGTTCCCTAACCTGTAGGTCACTACATTTACTCTAGAATATTGCATTAAATCCAGTGGATTATAATAGACAGTTCTATAGTAACAAATTGCATAGCCTTAAAAATATAAGCAGAACATTCACCTGCTGCAGTAACAGTCATTGAATTTCACTGAATTTATGAGACCCATAAAGGAGCTAAAAGCTTCTTTCCAAGTATTTTTACTTACATATTTTCCTTTTGTCATAAAAAAAAGCAAAACCAGAAAAGCTATTTTTCTCACCAGATCAAGTCTCTTGACACTGTAAGGCTTTGCCTGGAGACCACAAGCCACCCAAATTCAAGCTCATTAATTTTTTAAGTGCCACCAGGAGAATTACTGACTCCTATATAGGAAACTGTCATGGTTTAGCCTCTGCCATCATCTAAACACCAGAGAGCTGCTCACCCACCAGTTCCCCCCCACCCCCCTCCACACTCCCTCCTGTAGAATAGGAAGGAAAATTGGGTAATAAAACAACACAAAGAGAGAAGACTAATTAAATGGTATACAAAGCAAACGATAGGCTTTACCTGCGCCTACGACGCTACACTTTCCCTGCTCCAGTTGCACTGAAGCTACATACCAAACCAAGCTGAAAACAGGCATGCCTACCCCAGGCCAGCCCTCCCCTTATATAGGGGACATGACATCAATATGGTATCAACTGTCCTATTGGCTGTTTCTGTTGTTTATCCTGGCTGTGGCCCCTCCCAGCTGCTTGGCCCAGCAGCTGCTGGTGATAATGAACCTGAACCCAGCCCAGGACAGAAACACAGAACTGATCTAAGTAAGTACTGGAGATTTCTTTGCTTTTACCACAGAGATATTGAAGGCAATATACAGTAAGTATCAAACACGAAGACAAGAAGAGAGCTGCAAGGCAATGTTCTATACAGCAAAATGGTCCCTTCTGAGAAATAGCATGCTCACAACTACATATTTTTTACTGAAGGACTTGAAAAGACAAAGCTAATCCCTAAGGTGAGTTAGAGCTGCTTTTTTTTTTTTTTTTTTTTTTTTTTGCTGAAGCAGGATCAAAAGCAGATCAGATTCAAATGCTTAGGTCAGGAATAAGCTGGAATAAGAACAAAGCTTTCACTGTCCAGATTTATCCCTATGCTCTAGCGCAGTTAGAAAATATCTCAAGAACCCTTAAGTTTTGAAAACAAACATTATAACAAGATACACATGGTACATACCAAGTCTCCTTCATGCACAGCAAAACTCTTTGGGCTATAGAATCCACACAACAGCACCATATGGCAAAGTGGTTTGATCTTTGGTTGGTAACTCTTTTTAACACTTAAATTTTGAGGGCGGCCAACTCAGCACATGGTAGATTTTAGTAGAACAAAACATACTGCTTTGTTTCTGTCTTCCCTGTTTGCCACCCCTGAAGCAGTGTACAGAACAAGGGTTTCACCTGCTCTGCTCAACCCTACTGCTTTTTCCCTTTGTACCAGCAGCCTTTGTACAGGCATATGCAATGAAGAAGTTGCTGGCCACAAAGAAATAGTATTATAAATTTACTTACTTTTTTGTCTATGAATTGTTTGCCCAACAATTATAAACTTATTTTTATTTTTATCTTTAATATTTAGGCATAGATATCCTTTACTGTAAGTGGAAAACAACAGGCAGTGGTGGTAGGGGGGGATGAAACAACAACAAAAAAAAACCAACAAAACCAACACACACACAAAACCAAAAACACACACACACACCAAAAAAAACAAACAAACAAAAAAAAAAAAACAAAAAAAAAAAAAAAACACAAAACAAAAAAGACAAACCCCATAACACTATTGGAAAGCACAAGTTTTGTATAAATGCATGCGTGGAAATCTTGAAAGTAATTATTGTGCTGCTTGACAATAAAAGGTTTATTTCCTTCTATAAAATGTACATTTAAATAGTTTAAAGAGTGCTTTAGTAGGGACTGTTTATATGAAGATTTTCCATAAAGTAAGGAGCAGATGTATGACATTATGAAGCAGAAGTCTTCAAAGGGTAGATGCAGGATGTTGAGTGATGCAAGTGATTGAAATTATCAGAAGGCCATCTACAACCCTAACGGTGTACTTGGTGATTTTGAATAATTAACTTTATTAGCTCCTTAGAAATGACACCATTACATGCAGAGCTGACTGCACTTGCCATATGCTGGACAGGCAGCTAATGCACTGGGACTTTGCAACATTGAATGTTTGAAAGCAGACTGCAGGGAAATACAGTTTTATGCAATAATTCCACAAACAGCACAGGATTGTAACTGAGCACCTGTAGATGTCATTATGTGGTGATAGAGGGTGTATCTGCAGTGGGTATGCAAGAGAGGTTGAATAGACCACCTCATGTGCTCCCTGCAGAGAGGAATGGGAGGAGCAAAACTCGTTCAGCTGCATGAAGTGTGTGGTGAGAACAGAGAATCCCAGTCCTATCAAGAAACAGAACTGGTGATTTCACTGAAAATTCAGTTGCAGGGGTCATAAGAAGAGATGAAGTTAAAAAGTAAAAGCCCAGGAAAGAATGCAAAGGTAATGGAGAAGCCGAAGAATCCTGGATCGCCTTATTAATTCATTTTGCCAAGGTGGAGCATGAGATACAAACATTATATTGAGAGGTATGAAGGTTTCATTTTTAAGAGACTATTAATTTTTAATTGTCCATCATGCAGGGCAGTGACAATCTTTAAGTTACCACCCACTGTGATAATTTCTCCAAATCTTTTCTAGCATCTCTGCTTCATCTCTAAGAGATCATTGTACCTACAGGGCAACCAAGAGATTGCAGAAAAGTAATTCTGAATTTCCTAACAAGTAAGACACTGTGATGCTGATGATTAGATTATCTTCACAGAAATACCAAGAGTATAAAACAGAGAGAAAAGGATCCTTTAAGTAGTGTATTCAAGGAAGTAGGGAAAATCATATGACTGTCTACTTCTCTATATCAGTATCTGACTATATATCAGCATCTAATATTCTAGTGTGAGTGCTTAGTACCTCTGAAGAACAGGTCCATCCCGAGTTAGAACAGAGTGTGACACAACTCATTCCTTCAGAAAGAAAAACATCTAAATCTAACACCTTTTTTCATTTGAAGCAGAATGTGAACAAAATGGTGAGGGACTGAAGGGACAACTGCAATCATTAGGGAACTCTAATGTTAGCTGTTCTGCAGGACTAAAGTGTATTTCCCCAAAACAATGCCAAATAGACTTGCTTAGAAAACAAGCACAGATGCTGCCTGTATTTTTATTTCTTAAAATGTAATATACTTTATAGCATACAATGAATTTTTAAATACATACTAATTTAGAATTCTGGGCAATAGTAAAATAGTTTTTAAAAGAGGATTAAAATAAGAAAGAGTATCTATGGCCAGGCCCAGATATTTCCTGCACTGGGAATCCTACAGAAAATTCCTGGGAATCCTGGAACAGGTTGCCCAGGGAACTCATGGAGGCCCCATCCCTGGAGACATTCAAGGTCAGGCTTGATGAAGCTCTAAGCAACCTGCCCTAGTTGAGGATGTCCCTGCTTACTACAGGGGGGTGTTGGACTAGATGACCTCTAGAAGTTCCTTCCAACTGAAGGCATTCTATGATTCCATGATTAATCTGCCCCAGAAAACAATGGCCAGAGGGAAGTTTCAATCCCTATGTTGTGTGGTTGTAACACAGCATCACTAGTAATAGGGAAATAGCCTCCTTCCCACTGACATGTGTCTGTGATGTGACAGGACCAGATCCCTGAGATCTTTTAGTCTTACACTGACCATCTCAATAAGTAAATGAAAAGTACTCCTAAGTTGTACCTATAAGTATATTTGGACAGCTACTAGGACAGAGAAAACTCAGAATGAGACAGAATGGAAATAAAAGGGGATTCCCACATTCAGACCACTGTGTTTCCAAAGACAGTCTTGCTTTTCCAGTAGACTAGTTTTTTAGCCTAACAACATTTATGCAGGTTTTTAGATACTAAGTAAACTGGTATCAATCCCCCCAACCTATATATATGTGTGTGTGTGTCTATATATATTTTTTCTTTTTTTTGTAGCAGACTTCTTTCATGCATATCGTCCTTTCCTTGGAAGGCACCAGTCTTCTTCCTGTGTCTGAGTCTCAACCTCTGGATCTCTTGGTCAAGAAACTTTTTACTCCTCTAAAATACTCACTCCTAGCCTAGACATAATTTTCTCCCTCTTCCAAGTTTCAAGCAGTCAGGTGGAAGAGAATAGGCAACTTTAACTGTCTGCTGTCCAGCTTCAGGGGAACACAATCCAGTAAGAAACAGCAAAAATGAAACACAACTTGTGCTGCTCAATTCATGTAGCACTACACAACAACTGCAAAGTGATCACAGAGACTTTCACATTACATATCCATCTTATCCAAGTATTTGGATAAGTTGCAAAAAGTTTCCTGACATCCTTTGGGAAGAAAAAAAGGTTGGTATTGACTTACTACTCCAGATTTTATAGACCTCCAATAGTTTTTTGAACTAATTTTCATAAAGTTTCAAAATGAAAATAAAACTAGAATGCAATTCTAAGGTTTCTAACACCTCCAATTATTTTGATTCCCCTTTGAATTACAGAATCATAGAATCATTTAGGCTGGAAAAGATCATGGACACTAACTGTAAACCTAACACTGCCAAGTTCACCACTAAACCATGTCCTTAAGTGTCACATCTACGTGTCATTTAAATACCTCCAGGGATGGTGACTCAGCCACTTCTCTGGGAAGTCTGTTCCAATGCCTGACAACCCTTTGCTGAACTTCAATATCTTCCTCAGAACTAGCCCAGGGGGTTGCCTGCATTTTATTCTTTGCTGTTTGCTCTAGTCCATCAAAGGACTGTGAGTAAGCAAGAGAAAAGAAAGCTGTTGGGCTGCCTTGTACTGGGGTACTGCTCCATGTCAACTGGAGTACTCCAGAAGGAGGGGATCTGCATGTGCCTCCCCAACACTGATGGAGCCAAGTTCCTCTGACCAGAGAAACTCTGGAGCACAGCACAAAGTAGGTTTGGGGAGCTCTAGCAGGAGGGAGCTGGAGTTCTGAGAGGCTTCACTTAAATCTCTGAGATAAAAGAAAGAGAGGGAGATTTTTTTGAGGAGGACCTAAGGGACACTGCATGGTTTCCTGAAACCTGAAAGCTATGGAAGCTGCAGGGTAAGAATGGGAGACTTAGGGAAGAGGATTTGCCTAGTCTGAAGGCAAATAGCAGATAGCAGAATTGTTTCCACATGCTTTTTTTTTTTTTTTTTTTTTTTTTTTTTTTTTTTTTTTTTTTTTTTTTTTTTATTTTTTTTTTTTTTTTATTATTTATTTTTTTTTAGTAATTTTTTTTTTTTTGTTTTTTTGTGTTGTGT
>JANHGN010018803.1:37468-53033 GCA_024605025.1 Megaceryle maxima | reverse complement strand
GGCTTACATATGTTACTATTTTAACACAAATCCAGCTACTCAGGTAACACTATATTTTATTGCTGAATCAATGCCAATATAATCACTGATTATCATAATAAATTCCTACCTCTTCATCAGCTCTGTTATCTCAGAATAGGTTTGGAGATACGACTACACATACATAAGCATGACAGCAAAGGCACTTGGATAGAAAGCATTCCACACTTGCAACTCATTCCTCAATCATGTTTTCTGACCTTCAGAGCAAGGATTTCATAGTGCTCTGATGTGTCACAAAGAAATTTCTTTGTGAGCTTGTGGAAAAGGGACAGTCACATGCAAATCTAGATGTGGATGTTAGTTTTATGTTTAAGTTCTGCAATAATGCTGTAAGCTTGGCATAACTCTTTTAAGCTTCAGTAGTCAAGAAGCACATAAAAGGGGCCTCCATATTCCCATTTAGATATGCATTTATTACCATTCACTTTGCCTATGCTAAGAAAAATGGAAGAAAAATATGCACAAAACTATACATGTTACTCAGCTTGCAAAAGACTGCACTCTCACTGGCTGTTTAGCCCCTTATCCTTTTGTCATCTTTAGATAAAAGAATATCAGCTCATTAGAAGAATGATAAATAAGGAACAATTAATCCACCTTAATGCAAAAGATTTAACTTGCAGTCTTTTCAAGTTTCTTTATCTTTTAAGCTTGTGTGAAGTTTCATCAGCTCCTCCATCTGTATATGGCTATGATATTATGGGTTGCCATTCCTAGCATCAGTTTCTTGATCTCTTTCAGGCTCATCTTTGCAAAATGCCTGCTGGCATTATCAAATAAAGTGTGAGACACTGAAGAGAGAAAGCATCAGAAAAAATGTATTAGTGGCTAAAGTAATTAAAAAAATGGGAGGCACACTCCCAGTAAAACAATGTTATGAAAAGAAAATGGATGCGACAATGAGAGAACCACAGAACAACATGCACAACGTCATTGTTATTTCTAGACAGCTTGAGTCGTAAGATATTAAGATGTCTAACAGCTACCCTTTACAGTGATAATAAAAAAGAAACATGTTCAGTAGCTGGCATCTAGCACAAACTCTTGCTGTTCAGAAATCCTATAAATCTACATGCTGTTTAACATGCTTCACGCAGGCGTAAGGGTGTACAAGCCTAACAGATAAGTAAGAAGAGTATTACAGAAAACATTTCCATCTTCAGGAGTATGCAATATATTTATTCCTGAAGACTACAACATAAGCCATTATGAAAAATGCAAGTAGATAAATTACTTTTGCTATGGGCACGATGTGCAAAAGTGTCTTAGCTCTTCAGTTTGCCAAGGCAGATGATCCATTGATATATACAAGAAAGCGAGTACTTGATCATTATCCAAGTCTCACCAGAATACCTGCCTAAGGAAAAGTACAGATTCGTAACAGCTTTAGCTAAGAACACACAGATTTCTATCAGAATGAATAATTCCAAACTGACCAAAGCCAGGAATATTAAATTGGATTCACTGTGGTAAAGATGATTGATCACAATTTCTGCTGTATTAATCTTGAGTGATCAGAGACAAAATTTAGCAACACTGTAGAATATATGTAACTGAGTTCTGCTTTAATTTATCCTGATTTGCAGGAAATACTTCTGTCAGCTAACACAGGTTTGTAAAAAGGATTCCCTATGTTGTGCTCACAGTGAACTACAGCATGCTAAATAGCTGAGCCCTTTGTACACAAGAATGTATTAATCATGCCACAACACTTCATTTTTCTCTTTACTATGAACATCCTCCAGAAAACACAGCTTTCTGCAAGGGTTTTAAATTGACTTAGATTTAGATTACTCTTCCTATATAAACACATTCATTACAGTTGATGTTCCCATTTATGTGGTTAAACTTGTTAAGAGTATATCAAATTGTCTACAATTTCATTATAAATATTAATATAATCATTCTTATCATATAGCACTTACAGAAACCCTATAGGAGCTGAGGTTGAGTAAAGCATCTCTCTAAATTTCCAACATATTCTCTTCTGGACTGCTAGAAAAATTAGTCTTCTATCAGGTCTAAGTATCACACTGATATTGTCAGGCCTATAAAACAAAAACA
This sequence comes from Megaceryle maxima, assembly GCA_024605025.1. NCBI lineage: Eukaryota > Metazoa > Chordata > Aves > Coraciiformes > Cerylidae > Megaceryle > Megaceryle maxima. The sequence goes on along the minus strand of JANHGN010018803.1, from coordinate 50,927 downwards.
CACAACAAACACAGGGCATGTGATCTAGGGAACACACCTTTAGAATCACTTCATTTTGATGAAAGCATGGCTTAATTTAGATTTAACTCCAAATTAATCACCCAGCACCAAGGATCACAATTTCAATTCTAACCTGACTGCAGTAAATGCAATTATCTACATTTACAATTATATTGAAAGCAACCAGTGTTTTTATATTAAATAGTCTTAAAATTTTCATTAAAATATCTCATGATGTTAATCTTGGATTATTGAAAACATCATGAAGTATATTTCAAAAGTTTCTTGGTCTTTGAAATCAGTGAAGATATTCAGTCCTTTTATTTTCTTTATTGGAAAAGATGAGTAGATCCTGTACATTGCATTAAACATTAGCACAGAAGAGAGATTTCTTTAAGTGCATTTATGCTGTGAAATTAAACTATCAGCTTCATCATGGGCAATTATGACTTGCACCCAGCATGTACATTCAGGTCAACCAAGGCAGCTTGAAAATAGTACAGCTCATTGCTGATTGTTAACTTACTCTCAGATCTTATTCTAGATGTTACCTTGACAAAGGATGCTCAGACCCTATTTGTGGCAAAATAGAGGAGCACCCATCTCCTCTGATACAGTCCAGTCACCTGGACTGGAGGAGATGGAGCCCCAGGTACATAGCACTCCATCTCCTCCTCAACCCCTTCTTGTATTCTGATCCTCATGGGATTTCCATCCACTTCATGGAGAAAGGAGACGTGACATGTTCTTCCAGGTCCTGACAAGTCAACTGCAAAATTTAATCAATATACTTATGAAATGTAAAGCCCTGTAGCCTGGCTTGGATAAACCAATCTACTTTTTGTGAGACAACAGCACTGAGGGACAAAACTGTGATGCATGACATGGATCTGCTTCACTTCTTCAGTAACACTAATTCTGTGTCAAAAGCAAAAGGCTTTCTATCAATTCCTCTTTGAACCCTCACCTTTAATGTGATGTATGTAGACAAGAGTCAGAATAAAGGTGAAAGAGCTGCTGGCATTGCTTTCAGTATTAGAATAAGCCTTTAATTTTATCTACTGTAATTTCAGAGACAGTCTAACATTCTAGAGGTTAACACAATGCCTCTGTGCAGAGCTCTCAAGGAAAGCCATCACAGTATAATGATAATATTCCTAATCTGTAAGTAATAGAAGCACAATCAGTAATATATTAGCTGGTCTTTTCTCTTGTAGATATATTTCTTATTTGATTCTTATTGCTTTCTAGAGCTGACTTGTTCCCACTTTTCCATTTCTGATTTTTGTCTGATTTTGCATATAATTTTAGTGAAACAAGTAGAAAAAATGCCACTTAAAAAAATATTGAAAAATATTCAGGGGAGAAAGACATGATTCTACTGTCAGTAGAATCAATTCATTCCTATAAAGGATCTCATTTTACCTCAACCTGACATTTCCATTTTCTTGTAAGATGCAGAAATAGAGTATCACCACCTTTCAAAAATAATTTTAAAATGAAAATGTATCTTCTCCATTTGAAGAAAGAAAAGGACTTGTTTATCTGTTTTGTTGGGTTTTTTTTTTTCCTAAGATGTATTTTGTCAAAAAATGATACAATCCTGTAGATGATATAGTTTCAAAGGTTTGGTATTTTTAATTAGAAGAACATTTCACTGTAAATATTTCAATAATCACTTCTGACTGCTATCCTCAGCAACTGACCCAGATAAAACTGTGTTTTCACTGAGCTGCTTGACCATTCACATACAAACCAAACTAAGAGGAATCTACTCAGTTGTTCTGCTTTAATAATGTATACACTGTTGTGAGAAAAGCAAACCTGACACTGCTTTGCTTGGTAAAATCTTTCTGTTCCACTGAGTTTCATTTCCTATCAAGCCTTCATTAAACTTCTTTTTCACAGTTGCATGGTTCATCTTTCCAGCAGTCCTAACCAGAAAACCTCTAAGAATGTAACATGCCTCATCACCCAAGCAATAAATGAGGATGTTTACTTGCTCTTCATCAGAGAGTGCCTCTGATTACTTCTGTGATGAAAATCTCTGCCCCTGCAATGGTGAAATTAAAGGATGAAGTTCCAAAACACTTAATATTGCTTTTCAACTGCTTTAAAAAAAAAAAAAAAAAATAAATCCTTATTTTGTCAGTATGATACCAGTAATAAAAATGTAAAGCTGAACATACTACTTAAGAGAATAAAGTTCACCTTTTGATTTCATAAAATGATCCTGCAGAAGCTGACAGCGAGGCAGCCTTCCACCAAAACCAGACAAATATTTCAAGCACAGCTACAAGATAAGCCACCCAGCTGACTATCTCCACCTTGGCTCCTTTTCAGCTTGCAGTCTGAAGCATACCCTTGGACTCAACAGGTAAAACAGCGTGGAATGTTTTTTTTGTCTGTATGGCACTAAAAGGCCCCTTGCACTGCATTGTTTCAGGTTGCTGTGGTAATCATCCCAATGTAGTAGCATTTTAAAGTAGAGTGAACAGGCAAATCTTTAATTGAAAACTAAGAGAAAGACTTGAGACAGTCTGGCTTAACACTTGAGCTGGCTGTTCTCTCCAAAACATTTCAGATTTGCATCAAATGATGCGTGCAGTTAGTTAGTAGTCCTGCTGAAGTAGAAAAAGGAGGCCCAGAATGGTGAAAAATTAGATGTGACGAGTGTAAAGAAAAAGCCAAAGCTTAAGCCTTGCAGAAATCCAGACTCCTGAAAAATAAACACAAGTTTATCTACAGGGTTCATGATGTTTGCATGTTTCTCACAAAGTCAGAACTTCATTAACTTTACAGATGAGTAGAAGCAACAAATATTCTAAAACTCAAATGTGATGGGCAGTTTGTTTCATGGTTCTTCTATTACTAATATTATTTATCAGCTTTCAAGTGAGACATATTCTCTACAGATACATTACTGTGAAGCTCACATACATACGAACTCTGAAATTGTCTAGGAATCAATCAGAATGAGTTTAAAAAGGAGAAAAAATAGAAGTACTCATAATCAGTGATCCTAAACTGGGTAGCTGTGTATACATTCCCCATAAGCAGCAGAAGAATGGTTTACAAAGAATTGAATTCCACAGAGCTGACTGTCACCAGAGATTTAATAAGTGCAGACTGACAATAAATAATACTGAAGGACTTCAGGTCCTCAGTTTGCAGGTGCTTCATTTTAAAGCTTCTCAGAAAAGGCTATAGAAAAAAAGCCTAACTCAAGTTGATGGAGCTAAAGATGCTAAATCTACAAGTCAGAATGTTCTCTCCCCTGAGAATAACCTGTATTGGCTACACATCCTAATGCATAGAAACCCAAGAAGTCCATGGCACAAACTACATCCTAATCAGAGAACATATTTAGTGAAATTAGAAGGTCAATAATCCACACAACCTCTTAGCACGTCAACATAAAAGAAGAGTGTTGCGAGAATATTCAGTGTTACTATAAAAGTACTTTAAGAAAACATAAGATTTTGCACATTCTTAAGTTATCCAACATACTTTCTCTCCTTGCTTGTCAACAGCTGCCCGACGTGTAGGGCTGGAGCTGTCCAAACCCAGTGTTTTCCCACAGACAGAGGTTATCACTGTAAATTGTGGTACTTTGAAAGTGGCATTTAATACTATAAAACCATAGAAGGCAATCTAATAAGACCATTTGAATACACAAGGTTAATAGCTTTAAATAATCACCCAAAAGCAGCATCTTTTTTTAAGGATATTTGTTAGTTCTCTGCAAGCTGAGGACTTTATTCAAGCTAAGAGAAGTTAGCTCCATTTCATTCTCTGTGTTCTCAACCCCATATCTGATTTTTATATCCTTTTTTTTTTTTTTTTTTACAGTATAAAGATACACTTTACATTGTTGCACATTACCTCAACAGTACTTTTTTGTGTCTGTATATGCCTTTAACATGTTAACATTTTTCCAGCTGAAAACCTGTCTAAAAATCTGTCTCATATTTGATCAGGGTATTTAGGTGGGTTTTTTTTTTTTTGCTATGGGTATGGTTGGACTCTATGATCTAGGAGGTCCTCTCCAACCATGAATATTCTGTGATTCTGTAAAAAGAAATCAGCATCCTCATCTTTAAAAGCTGATCAATGAGAATAAAGAATTGAAAAAAAAAAAAAGACTGGTGAGCTGAAAATCATTTTTACCTACATAAGTTTATCAGGATAGTTTTTAAGAACATTAGGTTATAGCACAAGCTTCAATAATATTCTTGGGATGTTACTGTGGATGAGAACACATAAGAACACTGATGCTTATTATAAACTTATTTGCATCTTAGGTGCTGGTGCACTAGCAGGCCGTTAACAAATATACATAGCTAAGCGTACCATTTCTGTGACATGGAAAGTAATTTGCCCAAGAAAAGTGTTCATCGCTTCTGCCCAGAGACACTCAAATAATGGTCTGAAGTGTCAGAAACTGTCATAATTTCATGTTGATTGATTTAACCTGTATGCCCACCATATTACTTTGTTGGAATGTTCTCAGGAAGTATTTCTATGGTAATAATACTCCCTTATATGTTTTCTCCCCGCATAAGAATTTGTGAAACCCAAATAACATTTTGAAAGTTGCACGGCTCTTCTAATAAGACTTACTGGCATAAGAATGTTAAGTTAGAAAAACCAACACAGTGCAAAATCTGTGTATAAAACTAGCAATGAATTTTCACAGTGTATGTTAAGCTTTGGGAAAGCAGCTATTTAATTTAACTTATCGATAAAGTCTGTTATGCTCAATTGTCAACAGAGTTGTCAACTTAATAAATAGTGTGTTTGCATTTGGTAGTTATTTTCAATAGATCTCACCAAGCCATTATTTCACAATCAGGGAGCATAAACATCTTCCATTATGATACACATAAAATAAACCCCAGTTGAATTATAGTAATGCACTTTAATACAAAAGCCAGTGAGTGTATTTGGCATAGAGTCTAATCTTCCACACTGATTAAGCAGCTCGTTTTACGACATGCACCTGATCTTCTACATTATACTAAAGGTATGTTCCACACTACATTTCTCATGAGCAGGGAACCTTCTTACCTGTACCTATAATTCAATGCTGCCACTTGTAAAAAGAGTAACACTAAAAGCCATAAAAGTAAGTAATTAGCAACTCTTTGTATTTCAAATGCTAGATGGTTATCTGGTTTTAAACAAAACATCATTTGGCTTTCTCTGATTGTCACATTGTGCAGCTGTAGTGAATTCCTAGTATGCTTACTGACAATCTGTGTCCCAAAGCAATACTGTTATTTGAATCTATTGATGGCAATGCTTTAGAGCAATCTAATGGCTAGAATAGATTCAACTAGCATTCAGCAGACCTGCATTTTCCTCTTAATTTTGCTGCTTTTCTATTATCTTGCCACAAAGAAATCATTTCACTGCTCTGCTCTCTGGCTTTTAACTATTTATACTGCTAGCTTTTGGGCTTGGGGACTGTTTTGTAACGTGTATACACACACTACTGAGTAGTGCTTTTGGGCACTACTGTCATACAAATATAGTAATATTTTTTGCTAATTAATAATTTTTACTTTAGTAATGCCAAAGAGTCTAACATGACAGTTTTCTGACTATTTCTGTTCTTCATCTCTTCTCTCAAACAAGAGTAAACTCCACAGATAATCAATTTTTTTCCCTAGTATTAACTATATTAGAGAAATAAAACTTGAACTCGGTTACTTAATGGAAAACTATTTTTTTCCTCTCCTAATCTTCCATATCCTAACTGAAACTGTTTGTAGCTGGGACACATCAACAGAGAACTGTATATCTGCATCCCTTCTACCTCTTAATCTGTTGTGCAGAACAGTAGACATGGCATTATCATTTTAGATAGGCCAGGGCAAGGTGAGTCAGTGAATAACTGGATTTAACTTGAATCTTTGCATCAGAAGAGATGAGGGGGGCGGGACGGACAACAACCCCGAAGTTGTAGTAGCATTGTGACTGATACAAGGTGAGGTCATCAAAGAAGCAGCTGCTTCTTCAATAACATGAGAGCTGATGCAAGGAGAGTCACTGCACTGGTGAATTTCTAAAGTGTTACTGTCACGGACACAAAGAACTCTTAACAATTGCCAGTTAAATAACTTTTCTTCGTACTTGTGTAACAGTTCATAGCAACCTTCTTTTTAGGGACGGTTTTCAATGCACTGACAATTCCAGTGTCCAAGATTCAAGAGAGCAGTGACTGGAAACTACTTAAAGGATTGCAGTGTTAGAGCTAGAAACTTCAGAAACTGCATACAACCGTATACATCTATTTAAAGAGCTCCAACTGGCTGTGCTACAGATGGCTGAAAAGGATGGATTTTTCATCAGTATTGACAATATTACCCTGGCTCTGGCTGAGAGAGCTTGAATAATTGCACTGAATTTATTTTGGCTTTCCTACAGTATGTTTTTGTATTGTCAGAAATTAATTTGGACTTTCTTTTGCATGAATCATCCTTTGCATAAAGGCCACAAAGCATCGAAAATACATTCCAACAAATTTTATCCTCCTTAAATAGTTATTAAAATCTATTTAGGATTTTAGACTGGAGAGTGGTGCCTTTCTCCTGAAGACTTAAGGAACATAAAACTAGACAGAAACCCACGTACAAAGATAGGAACACATTAAACTCTCAAATTCTTCCTTTTCCTGCAATTCCTTGAATATTTCTTTCAGTGTTACATTGCCTGCAAGTGCAAACATTGACATGCTTATATGAAAAAACAAACCAAAAGTACAAACCAAAAAAAACCTCAACTTGCACTTTTACAGATTTGCTCTGTTACCAAAAACCCTTCAGAAATGAGAGAAGCAAAATCTTATTCTCATATATCTAGGCTTTTTCTGTTCCACACGTGTAGTTTAAAATACCTTGTACTTTGACTAGTCTAACCTTCTCATATGTAAACGTCATTGCCATTTTCCTTCCTAGATGCAATGCCTCAGTCATATTACTAAAAGCACATTTATGGGAAATATTTACCACTACCTAACCTATGAAAGATACTTGAATAATTGAGAATAGGTGATACATGTACTGAGCTAGGAACTCATCATGGAGCTTTTTAGGATAAATTAGGTAATGCAGTGGAGGGTGGTATGTAGCAATATAGATAATCTTCAGGAAAATATTCCTTGTAGTATCTACAGAGAGTAAAAAAGTAAACCAAAAAGTATAAATTTATTTGGATTTGTTATTAGTTTTAGCATTAATCATTAAAAAAGATGTATTATGGTACTTGGGATTAAAATTTTCTTCCTCCATGGAAGAAGTGTTACATGGATATTAGAAAAAAATTACTTCCCACTCACACAATTAGCTAATATTGGGGGAAGGTCCTGTTTTCTGGAATAAGAAAAAGTTCCCGATGTTTGTCATTGTATCTAACCCATGCCTCAGATACTGAAGGGCTGCCAGCTAACCTCAGCTGTTCAGGAGAAAAAAACAGAATTCATTTCCCAAGATTCAAACCATCATGCCCAAGTCATTTTTTTCAGTTCACAGGTAACCTAATTTACACTGGAAGAGCAGCAAAGAAATGGAAGCTTCAAACCACCTATGCAGAAGGTTACAGTAGAAGCCTCCTCATCTCCTTCTTAGCTCATCTTGCACTGCACATTCTTTAAGATCTTTTCTGATTCTTCTCTGGAGATCTGGTTACAGCCCTTTGAGAACTGATTCTTTTCCTAAGGAAATTAATTCAGGCTTCTGAAGCAGTAGGAAAGGACAAGCTGCTATAGGAGGAAGGATAGATACAGTCATCCCTTTATAAATAAAACAAAAGTAATGTTTAGTAGGTGTTAGACCTCAATTAATATTCTGTTCTTAATATGTGTTTCCTTTTGGAAAAGTATAGGTGAGATAGGTCTGTAATCCTGTCTTTCAATCTGAATAATTCTAATGGGCCTTTTAGAAGTACTTTTTTATGAGGAAGAAGACACAGCACCAAGTGTCTTATGTGAATGATCTTTCATTCCAATTTAATTCCAATAAAATCAGCAGTTCCAGAAATTAACTACATTTAGTAAACTAACTGTTGGTGTATTTAAACCTCTACTGGCAGCTAAACACCCCACAGCTGCTCACCCACCCTTCCCCCCTTCTCCATACGCCCTCCTATGGGATCGGAAGAAGAATCAGGAGGAAGAAAAAAAGGTGAGACCCCAGGTGTTGAGATAAGGACACTTTAATAAAATAACACAAAGAGAGAAGAAAACACCAGTACTAATGAAATTACAGGCAAAGGGAGTGATAGAAGCCAGGAAGACTCTACCTGTGCCCGAGATGCTGCTTTCTCTGCTCCAGCCATGCTGAAGAAACTTGAAAACAGGCACCCCTACCCTGGGCCAGCCCTTCCCTTATATAGGGGCAGATGTCAGTATGGTGTCAACTGTCCCATTGGCTGGATCCATTGTTTATCCCGGCTGTGGCCCCTCCCAACTGCTTGGCCCAGCAGCTGCTGGTGATAACCCAAACTGGACCCAGGACACCAGTATGCTTGTTTGAATTCAATAAAGTATGGGAAAGTACTGAACTTTCCTCCTATGCAATTTAATAGCAATGCATATTAATTTGCAAATGCAAATAAATGCATAGCTCATACTGAATTTTAATCTTGTCCCCCACTATCGATTTCCTTGTGACTATTCACAACCATAAAAAACCAAATTATTCCTCCGATTTTCTGTAGTCATACACAAACACCTGCTTCAGAATATTTCAAAAGCTACATTTATCAAGAAAAATGCTGTCCTTGAAGATGCTACTTTTAATTGAAACCATCACTGGAATACTCAGACTTGATGAAGATATTGATGCAAAATATAATTTAACAAATGTCTGATATCAGTATTTTTACACATTTAACACTTAATTTATGAAATTTAAAGCAGATTTATTTTCATGTTTTGACACAAATAACCTCAAAGAAAGTAAAAAAAAAACAAAAAACTTTAAAAACTTTTAAGAACACTCTGCTTTTTCTTTTATAATTTAATTATACAAGAGAAATACAGCATTTGTACTTTCTACCACCAAAAATTATAAATAAATTTGTTGTGGGGAAGAACACATATAATAAGCATTTTTATGGTCACAACACTTAAGCAAGGTTTTGCTTATAATCAAATAGTACTCGTATGCAAAGCTATGACTGTAATACTCTTACACTTTTCAGTGATAGTCGGATTACTTTACATCTACAAATTTACATAAATAGTCCTTTTATTTGGCCTCATTTTTGTCAGCAATTCTTCCCATGTTCTTTGAGAGATCTTCGATTTCAAATGCAAGTGTTATTCTGCCATCAGGACAACCATTCAGTTGTCTCAAGGAAACATCTAACTTTGATCTGGATGAATCTGTCTAGCTCCCTGCAGTGGCATTGTTAAAAAGAAAATAAATAATTAGGTATTGATCCCAGACACTTCATTTAGAGACCCTGTCTTCTATTTTTTCTTGAAAATTCTCTGTTACATTTATTTAATTACTTTTCAAATTGTAAGAGTAAAAAATATCCAGATTTTATTTCCAGCCTCAGTATTAGACTTGGGTTTTTTGTTTGGTTATTTTTTTATAAATTGTGAATTCTTCAGTATGGCTCAGCAGGAAGTTGATTTTTCATGTTTTCCTTTCCGACTGCAGCATTTTTATTTTTGTGTTAGTTAAAACTAAGTGCAATTCTTAAATGGCACATTTTTGACTTTTTTTTTTTTCTGGTCCTGCCTAACAAATGGATTCTTTTGTGAACATCTTTTGTGAGTATTATCTGAAAGCAGTTTAATGATCTGGCATTTGTGCATGTGCATCAATATTTATGTTAATGAGGTTATTTATGTTAATTATACAATTATAAGGTAGGAAATAAAGGGGGAAAGCAGCACAGGTTTTATCATTTCAGATGCAGCAAATGTAACACAGCTACAAATATAGCTCCTTTTAAGACATGTGCCAGTGCAGCTCTATAAAAAAAATGTACTTGGGCATGCAGATATTAATGTCTAAATTCTGCTGACGTACTCTTGCTTGCACAATAAATCTCATTTACAATAAAATGCAGATATGCATGATACTGTAGCAGTGATGTATAAAGGTTGTAACAAAAGCACTGCTGTAACAGAAGTGAAATAAGTCTCTTGTTGCACCAACTGATACAGTGGGGGAAAAAAAAAGGGAAGATCCTTGGTGCATAGATCCTTCCTTGAAGTCAAATAAGCACTCTTCAAAACTATGTCATCAAGGCTGAGAACAACTGCTTCCATTTTAAGTACAGTCAGTGGTTTAACAGGGATTAGTGTGATATATTGAATTTTGAAGGCAAAGCTTTTCCAGATTTTGTAAAGAGCTTCAGAACCTTTAAATAATATACCTTTTAGAATATACCTTCATGCCCTTCATAGAACTAAAGGGCACAGTGCTGCTGGGTTTTCTCAGCTAACTCTGATAAACCTATATAATCTTTGTAGACATACTAAAAATCCCATCTTGTGACTAGTACTTCTGTTGGAAGGCTGGTTTAGAATATAAAACCTAGTCACAATATCCTAAAAGGCACTTGTTAAAGGCTCTACTTTGATGCTAGGCATATGGACAAGATAAACAGATGAGTTTTTGCTGTGTGTAAATATGTGCCTGTGCACATGCACGTGAGAGGAAAACACCTGCTTAGGCCAATGCATGATTGTTGTTTAAGTTTTGTTACATCTGTATGCACTCTCCATCCATTTTTGAATACATGAGCAGAAATGGCAAGAACTCCAAGATGTGCTTCAAATTTCTCACTATTAGAAACTGCACTGCTCTACTATTTCATTTTTGCTTTGCTGGAAAGTACAAAATCATAATGTTAATGTGGAATCAGAACAGAGCTTTGTAAAATGAAATCAAACTGCTTTTCATAATATAGAACTACAAAAAAAAAAAAAGAAAAAAATGCAGGTCACATTCTTCTTTTTTTAGCACTCTTGTTTAGAACAGTGAGATTCAAAGAAAACTCTGCTAAAATGTGTTTGAATTTCAAAAAAAACCATGTAAATTTCTGCACAAACACTGAACTTTAAAGATACACCACGTTTCTGAATTTTCTTCCTAGATTCTTGACCAGAATGGAAAAGATAATAGAAAATTTGCAGCTGAACTTATTAAACTAACATATAATATTCTGATATCAGATCAGAATATATACTGAATTGTAAAGAGCTTTTAAGTACACACTTTCATTACGTTTCTCACCTATCCATAATATTTAGCTATATCAAAAGATAATTATGCAGCTGATCCCCATCATCATGAAAATGTTTAATCAGCATGTGTATTCAAATCAAATATTTTAGTGTACATTTTATAATCAGCAATACAACTAGATGCTTGGCAGATATGTAAATTTGGAAGCTATATCCTACACCAGATAGCTGCAGAAGTTGCTAATTTCCAGAAGACTAATATTCAGCTTGGTGTTTCTGCACTGTTACTATCATGAAACATTATCCTTTTTTCACCTAAAGGAGAAAAATAAGGAAAACATGTAAATAAAGGGGATATAATTCTTTTTTAACTGCAGCTTTTCAGACCTTGAAATAAAAGTCAAAATAGCAAAGCAGACACATGGCATGTACCTTCTTAATAAATAAACAAACAAACAAATAAGCAATCCTTTTAACAGTTGTCAGACAAATTGAAACTTTTCTGAGGTGAACTCAAGCTCTAAGACACAAATAATGTTTTCAGTTGTTTAAATTCAGACCTTATCCACCCCTGGTGAGGAATAGACAGCAGTTCAGTTTATTCTCTGCACTGTGCTATACCAATGGAGCTTCCAGGGAGAACATAGCAGAGGATTCCAAACTGAAAAGCAGCTTGATGAAAAAGTTCATGCCATAAGTAGATTCTGTTGTGTGGATATCTGTGGATTTTTTTTTTTTTTCTACATTAATTGCCTATGAAAAAACAGTGTTTTGTTTGGTTTTGCTTGGGGGTGCTTTTATTTTGTGGGTTTTGGTTCTGTGGGGTTTGGAGGTTGGAGTTCTGTGAGTTTTTTTCTATTTGACTTTAACAGCCAATTGTTTAATAAAAACATGCATCTATAAAATCTTAAGAAGGTCATATGATAGGGCAAACCTCTGAGTAATAAAATGAACAACCAGGTGTCTGTAGAGTTTGTAGTAGTAAAATTTAAGCCAAGAGGAATTGTAGCCAAAGGTCCAACAAGAAAGATGGTTATTACTTAGGTAGTTTTCAAATGCAGTCAAATGGCTATCTTAAGTAAAAAGGATTCTGAATCCTACATAAATAGTCCCTTCTCAACTAATTGCACAGAAGCAATTCTGCTGGGATACAGTAGTTTCACTTACATATATACAGAAAAGAAAAGCAAATCTAACTTACATATGATAAACTCATTTCGTGGCTTAAATAGGAATAAACCAATTGAACATTGTTTTGGTTCATTTCAAATATATTTCTGCACCACTGCAATCATTCAGATATTGAACCATTATAACACTCCCTGCCAGTTGCATATTGAATGTTCAGAAAGCTGAAGAAGTGTGAGTTCACTAAGGGAAAAGAATAAAAATGATACTGAGACAGTGCACTGCTTGGGCCTGGAGGAGGTTTTTTTCTTATGCTTCAAAATGTTATATTTTATTTATAATGAATTTACATTTTTTCTATTACTGAATACATTTAGAAATTGCTTCTTCAAATGTCAATCTCCTTTTTACCCACCACAAAGTTACAAGGTTCATATATCTGACAAATAAAACCAAGGAGGGATATGCTTCTCTTCTCCCTTTCAGCAAAGAAAGTGAAGGGCATCACAATATATTAATGTTGAGATTAACATTTAATGCTTGCTTTTGGAAACACTGATTACTAAACCACATGGGTTCTCTAGTTCAGCTGTGTTTTCTAAGTGTGCAGTTTAGCCCTATATATACACACTTTCAAAATACATGCATTCTGAAACACAAACTTTGTTTCAAATATGAAAGTTTACAATTTTTGTTCTAGATCCCTTGAAAGATTTCTGCGTTTTTCACACTTTTATCTCCCTTTTTTCTTGTTAGCACAAAGATTAGAGTTAAACCTAAATTTCCCTAATATTTGTTGATAAAAATATTTGTTGATGCTTGTTGAAACTTCTGCTCAAAAGTTATAAAGGAAAGGATTCCATTAGCCCTATTCCCTGCATCTTCATTGGGGTTTTTGCCTCTGAGTCAGATGTCAAATTAATGCAGTCTCTTTTTTGCAACATGATCTATGGTCCTGTCTTGGTTTGAGTGAAAACAGAACTAATTCTGTTCAGTGATTTTACTTTTCAGTTCAGTACTTCTAACTAACTGAACTTTCTGGAGTTAGCAGACTGTTTTCACAGACAGTGTCTGCTGCGAGCAGTGATAACACCCCGTGTTTAGAGTTACTACTAAGGA
>JANHGN010018803.1:10529-34160 GCA_024605025.1 Megaceryle maxima | reverse complement strand
CCTTTGGGGAGGGAGGGGGGTTAACAGAGAGCGTCTGTTAGGTCTAAGGGGCTGCCCTGACCCTAAACCGTGACAGCTTCCACTATTAATAATAATCAAGTGCCTTCATTTTATGTTGCTGTGCATGGTTATACACGTCTACCAGAATATCTGTAAAGATTTATGTTGACAGTGATAAGCATTTGTGTTTTAACATAAGACTGCATACAAAAAACCCCCACAATTGTACATGTATCCACAGTCAGAGCACTGCAACATTTTTCTACTTCATATGGTGAGAGAATTTCTTCCCCTTTACATAGTATTCATCTCAGCACTTTCCCTTTTTTGCTGTTTTCTAAACTTCAACCTACACTATCATTCAACGACTGTAAATTGCACGTCACCTGTCTCAGTGCTTTGTTATTTACATAAGTCTGTATTATGTAATTTACCCCAAACTTGCAATTTCACATTCTCTGTGATGATGCACTTCTGGGAAAAAGAGTTTGTTGTAGAACACCAGTATTAGGAAAGAAGAAGCCAGAAAAAGAATATAAAAAATAAAGAAGATAAAGAAGAATATATTTTCTATTCTCTTACAATGCCTTCAGTCAAGTGAAATTAATCTTCCTTCATCTTTCATTCTTTGGAAAAAATTTCATTAAATTACACAACAGCGTGTTTTCAGTGTTGATATACTATTTAGTCTTCTCTTTCCTTCAACAGAAATTTAGCTAATTTTTTTTTTTTTTTTTACTTTGAAAACAAATGGCAACAGGAAATGTGCAAATTTACTTAGATCTTACCTCAAATAATTGTCAAAGCCCCGGAGAGGAACTCAGTATATTTGCAGTTAACCCTGTACCTGAGCTTCAAGCTCTTTCCAAGTCTGTGAAAGCCATAAGCTGCAGCAGTTCATGAAGTTCCTCAGGAGGCGTGTGTCAGGAAAAGAAGTTCCACATGTGCAGCAGAATATGAGAGACTCCCATGGGTTTCATTTTATTAAAAAATAAAAGTAAATCCAGCCTTTTCCTAGATATTAAATCACACACTTTCCCCAGCTTAGTGAGGTTCTTGAGAAAACTTTTAAATGAAGAATGTAGTTCCCTATTAATACTGCTTATGCATAGGCACATCTAGAATTTGGCCTGGTGATCCACCTTTTCCCCAGAAACTTTCTATTCTGACTGCTTATTCCCCCCTCATTTCACTGAAGTAATGTCTGAAGACCTTCAGAACTACAGCGAGTAACAGTGGGGTGAAGAGTCTGCCTCAACAACTCCATTCAAGCAGCTTATAAGGCAGAAACTTGTTTTATAAGAACATCCTCCCTTTGCACCAAAGCTTGACTCCTTTCCTCTTAGAGTGCCCCCCCAAAAGCAATACCAAAGGAGAAATATTTCCTCCATTTTTAAAGAACAGAGATTAATCTCAGCTCTTCCTGGAATTACTCAGGAGGAACCCTCAACTTTCTGGTGATAGGCAACAGGTGACTAGTAGATGTAAAGAATATTTTCCTGGTTACCTGCTGAGAAGGTGGGCCTTTTCTGTCCCTGATGCTCTTGAGAGTCTTCTTCCATATCATGGATCATAGTCCTTCAGAGCGATTTCCAGAGACTCCTGGGAGACAGGGTGAGTTGGGATGTAAAACAGTGAAATGTGAGCTGTGAGATGCATTTATATAGAAAGAAATGAGGAAGACAAGAAGCACTGCTTTGCAAAAAAGCCAAATTCGATGCTGCTGCCCTATGAAATTAATTAATTAAATGACTTAAATTAAATAAGTTAAATGAGAGGCTCTGTGAAGGTCTCAGTCAAGCAAAGCAGAGACCAGAACGCATCCTTTCCTTAGCAGGTGTGAGGTGGAGCTCATAGAGAGACAGCATTTCTGAAAGTGCGTTCTACAAGACTGTGCCTGTCTCTTCTGAAATAACCATCCTGTAAAAACTTAACCTAAGTTCACTAATAATGGAGAGACTTCATAATTTTTGACTCCATCATTCTTCTGCTACCTTTCAGCCACTCAGAAACTGGTTATTTCCCCAGGAAAAGCTACTTCTTTCAGAGGATATTGGTTAACCCTGAAGGTCAGGCACTAGAGAGCGGTACCACCAATGCAAAAGCAAATATTTTGACTTTATTGATGCTGTTAGAATCTATTTACTATTACTAGATCTAGAATTTTCTATGTATTTATTGAAGGAACACAGTGTTACAACATCCATAGCATTACAACACAATTCAGGAAAACAAAAGAGGTTTTGAAATGATAATAATTTGGTTGGTAATAACTATTAACTATAATAATATAATAACTATATCAGACTCAGAAATCTGAATAAAGCATGAGATGAAGAACACAGTATAAAAGCTTAACAGTGGATGCTCTAAAGAAATCTCACAAATGATAAATAAAAATCTCATACATTTAAGAATATTTTTATATATTTAAACTATTCTAACTATCAAAATAATGAATTAAGCACTTCAGAGTGTTTAGACACCATCCATGGCATGATGGATGCAGAGTACAGCACTAGCCTATTCTCTGCCAGCTGCTTATGAACTGGCAAGTTAAAAAAAGAAAATTAAAAATCTTCATCCATATTACATCTGTTCATATTCTGGCACAAACCACAGAGATTTCATTAGAAATATTGTTTCATATTTCACTCACAAGGAATTTCACTATGTAAATTCAATATGATATGAGTTTCAGTAGCAACAACAGCAAAAAAAAAAAAAAAAATCTATGTGAAAATCTATTCTCTGTAAACTCCATTCAGCCCATAACTGAGAAAATGAGCAGCTGACACAGTCCTAACTGCTCCTGCATTAGATATATTTTCTTCATATACAACAAAAGAATTTCAACCTTGCAGAATTCAAATCCATTATGTTATGTGCTATTGACCTGTGTACACGCAGTGTTCTCATCTCAGGAGTGGTTTCAATTTACTCATGTCAGTAATGGCACCTGCACGGCACCTTGGAATGTCTGAGAGACAAAGGTTGGCTGGAAAACCAAAGATCTTAAAGCTGTTTACCTCCTTCATTCAGTCCCACAAATTCAACATCATGCATATGGATGAGGACCCTACCTCACTCTTCACAGCCCCTTACCTTGATTTCTGATTCTTGTGTTCTTTCCACTAAGGTCTGGTTAGTCAGCTCACTTTCTGATTACACAAAACATAGACCTAAATTAATTTCAGTGTTGACAGAATTTGGAAATGCAACTTTTGGCCAACATCACTCAACCAACCAGCCACACCAACAAACAAACAAACAAAATAAAAACATTAAGATACATATGGTAACTAGTTCAGGAGGCAGTGACAATATCATTCAGCTAGCAGCAGGAAAAGCAGCACAGTAATAATCACTTCTTTTAAAATGCTCTGAACCAAGCGCTTTGTACAGGACTGTGTTCCATCACCATAACAAATAGTTAAAACAAAAGAAAGGTAGTTAAAACAAACAATCAGGAATCTCTAGAGATTTACAAAGCACAAACGCTCATTGCCTACAGACAGAGCTGTAAAAATGCATAATCCTCCTCAATGAGCCAAAGAGGAAGGTTTTAAAATGAAGTTGTCCTTTTATGTCTAATTAAATACATACTATGCATTATTGCACAATTTCAGGTAAGTGCTTTCATGGCCAATTCTTGTAGAAGATAAACTTGTGCAGTACCACAGAAACTCCAGAACATAATTGACATTTTTCTTAATTATGCTTCCAATTGTAATTTCAATAAATTTATGGGAATCAGCTTATGTTTATTGTGAGCAAAAACTGACCACTAGGAAGTAAGGAAAATATTATTTTCAATATACTTTATAAATATTTTTTCAAAAAAATACAGTTCTACATGTTTGTGTTTAGGCTGAACTTCTACTTGGTAGCAGCAGGTATAAAGGGGCAGTTCAGATACAATATTGGAAGAATCAGGTATCATTTACTTATTTTCCCCAAGTACTCTAAGCTGGAACTCTCAGACAGTGTAATGAGAAATTATAATTCTTCAGAGTGATGGATCTACTTGAAAAGTCTGATATAAGGTGAAAACAGACCTACTTTTTCAAAGCTATGATGAGCTTCACTTCAGCAGCAAACTGAAAAGTCTTGAACACCACTCAGTGATTAGTTTTTTTTTTCCTTCAGCTGCATTTTTATGTTGATTTTTTTTGTATCTGAATTTTAGGAATCCAGCAAAACAGATTCTCTGAGTTTATTTTCCTTTGCTTGCCTTTAGGCTTTTCTGTTTCTTGTTTCTATACAGGTTCCTGTACAGCTAGCAGAAATAATTTTTCCACAGCACAAAACAATTTCTGAATGGTGGAGCTGCAGCTACCCCCTCACAGGTCATGTCAGGAGTACTTTCTGTTATGCTTTGCAATCAGCTCCTGACTATCATTTAATGAGGAAGAGTCAGTACAGACCACATAAATGAGAGACCTTTTATGACAGAAGGAATGTTTTGCAAATGTGAAGTACAGAATGTTTTACTGAAAAACATCTTATGAAAGCTGCCTGCCACTAGCTAACCCTGCTTCTGCCTCTGAAGATCAAGATTATGAATCCCAAATTGAAGTCACAGTTAATTACATACCTAAAAGAAGACATCATAGGTTACCTTTCCTAAAAAGGAGATGATAATTAGGGACTGAGATTCAGTTCTAACTTCTGGTCAGCTCAGAGAACAGTTGCATTAGTGTCTTCTTTCATTCGTCGGTAAGAGACAGCCTTGCAGATTTTTGCTTGACTTACATTTGACTGCTTCTGAAAAAAATAATGTGCTTGAATAACACTGATGCTACATCTTACTTAATGATGCTGAAACAGCAGTGATGCCACATCTTACTTCACAGACACAAGCTGTTCTGCATAATTTACCCCTCTAAGCCATTCATTCTCTTACTCACAGGAATCAGTGCATTAACCTGAACTTGCTTTACTTTAACATGAACAGGAACCACAGTTGTTTTAATTCAGGAAGACCGCTGAGATAAATGGCCTTTAAAAACTAAGGTGGACTAATGCCATTTCTGGATAAGGCCCCAGATAATCACTTTTCATATATATTTATAGGTCCAACAGCATATAACGTTGACACTGTAGAGGAATACAAGAGCAAATCAAGACTCGTAAGTTACATATGAGAAGCAAAAGATACTTAAAAGTTAGGCTCTGTGTAAAGAAAAAATCCTCAGAATGAAAATAAATTCAGAAAAAGAATGACATTTCTAACTAATGCAAGACTTGGCATTAGGACTGAGTTCCTAACTTCATAATATACTCCAATGACCTAAATATTATGACAGTTTAATTTAAATTGGCAGCAGTTGCTCAGAATGACAAGCATGAGATCGGAATTAGTCAGTGTTCACAAGTTGTTGAAGTTCAAAGGTATCTGAAAATTATGACAGAGTACCTTGTCACAAAAAGACCTTGTAAAATCACCAGTGTCTACAGAAGGTACAATGTACTAAAGCAATCTTCACCTTCAGCCTTTGTTCACGATGATCATAAAGAAAGAACAAATATGTAACTAGTTAGACCTTTGCTCATTTACTAATTGCTCACAATATAATAAAAAAGCATTTTTCAGTGAATCCTCAACTGCATAAGAACTCTTCATACGACTGAAAATATTTTTTAAAAAATCTGTTCTTCAATCCTGTAAAATTAACAGATAAATGTATTGGTTTATCTAAAGAATACTTCTATTTCAAAAATGGATGGTACATGACATGACGAGGCACTTCACTTCTCTGGGTGAGGTGATGCCTAAAATTAGAGTACTTAATTTTTACAATATTGTTATAAGATACATAAAATGTAGCAGAAATTAACCCAGCAGGACCAGTCCACATCAGATGAAGGGATGAAGTTCATGGTCAGGTAACACGAGGGAGTAAACACATCAGATATATTTAGATGTTTCTTCTGCTAGAAGTAAACTGACAAGAAATCTGGTGAGACTCTTGAAGAGCAACAGGGACTGTGCCTCTTATGACTGTTGCTAGAATCTGTGGGAATCAGTGAAGAGAGAGGTGTTAAATACATCTCTGAAATGACATTAGGATTCAGTGCTTTACATCAAGAGTGCTAAGTAGAAAGAACCAGGCAATGAAAGCGCAAAGAACTGCTCTGGGTTTCTCTCTCTAAGACTCAAAATGTGTACTCTATCATTCAGAGTCATAAGTGTCTCATAGCAGAGGACTGCCAGTGCCTGTATTCTCATACTGCCTTCTGCTAACATTGGAATCCCCCAAAGAAATCTTTGATTTAAAACCAATACTGGGGTTTATTTCAGTCTACTACTGGCTATAAACACCGAGTTTGACCAATGATGGCAGATGACACAGCCTTCAAATACTATATATTTAAACCAGGAATACTGTCAGGTTAGTAAATTCTACCAGCTATGAAACACGGTGGCATTTCAGTCACCTCAAGATAGTTTCACTGTACTTATGTACAGTTTTTCTAGGTCAGTGTTGACTGAACCTGGAAACCAGTACATTTCAAATACAAGCCATGTGAGAAAACTACTTTTCTTCTTCATAAACAATAAGTCCTCTTTTTGGCTGTTAGCTATGATCACCAAACAGAATAATGGGATTCTAAAAACATATACAAAGTTAGGGGAAAGCACTCTGTCCTCTTCAGAGTATGTTAAATGTTTTGTCAGTAAAATACTCTTCCCAGTGTGGAAACAAATTTGGCACTATGGTAAAGTCAGAAAAGAAATATCAAGTTGGTGTATTATCACTTGCTCTGGAAACTATCAAATATCAAAAAACATTTACAAAGTGAGAGAATTAAACTTAATTGTTACGTAACAAGAATTTTCACTTAGCCTGAAGCAGTAGAAATCCATCTTGGATGGCAATATAAAACTAAGAGCCAGGTCCAGATTTTGTTTGGTTATTTAGTCCTAATGGGCTTCCAGAGGTGTTAGGGTTTGGGGGAGGGTGTGATTGCTTCATACTGAAAGTAAAACCTCACTGTAGACATAGCTGATTTACAGTAGACAAAAGAAGTAGAGAATTTATCTATCTATATTTGACTTAGAAACTTCCAAGTTCCCTAAGAAATTACCCAAAATACAGCACTGTTCCTTTTCCTAAACCCTACAGAATTCTGTGCATAGTAGAACTTTGGAGAAATATATACCATAAATTCATATAAATGAGGAATTAAAAATGATATACCTTTGAATATAAAAGGCCAAAAGAAGAACTTATGAATATGACACTGAATTCAAATAACTCCTATATTTAGAAAGGTCTATCCCAAACTCATGAGAAAGCAAAATCTCATGCCTGCAGTCATTTCCTTGAGCTCTTTTTCTAAGGTGGAAGGAAAAACAATGATTTAATGAAACAAAGGAAAGATACTGGAACTGCTGTCAGGCTGCAGTTGCATTAAACATCTGTGCAAAATGCTCCTGTGATACTTACAGTATTTAATGCTAAACTACTAATTACCACAAATAGATGATTTAAAAATCTGTGCATACTTTTTCCTCTCTTCCACTGTTATCTCCAAATCACTCAAGTTTTTGGGGTTTTTTTATGGGAAATCTGCTTTCCTAAAGCAACACAGAAGGGTTTTTTTAACACGCAACCAATGTTTTTAAGAAATGGATGAAAATAATTTTTTCATTTTCCATCTATAAAATATATTCCTCTTCAATCATGAAATATCCCCATCTATGCTCTGAAACTATCTCTGACAGAGACATGCAATTTTCCCACATGCTTGAAAGCATACTTCAGGATGTATGACAATGTGTCTGAAGCTGCATCACTTTTCTTTGATTAGTGAATTATCTGGTTATTTATCTTTGTCTACATACCCAATTTTCAGATAACTATACAAATAACCCTCCATTAGGGTTTATTAGGCTGTCCAGAACACCTAGGCACATAAACTTTCCCATTATTAGAAGGCAGAGTTTCTAAGACACAATAAGCAGAAAATTATGCCTTTAAAAGTTTAAGTTATGTGAGAGAAAAAGAAGATTCTCTACCAACTTTAGTACCAACTGGGAAATCTTGTTTGACTGTCCTTGGCAGGTTCTATCTGATAAACAGTATGCAAGCTAAGGATCATAAGAATTGAAGTACAAAGAGCTTTTGTGCTGTTCTTTTCTTGGTTTTGTGGGTGAGAAGCACAGAACTTGAAAGTAGTTAAATGTGCACGTACAGCTGTGGAGAAATGAAGCCGCTCAGGAGCTATCAATCTCTTTAACTACTTTTAATAATGTCATTTTAGGTTAAAACCCAGTATTGTTAAATGGTTATTATTACCAATGATAAAGAGATCAGTTGTATTTAATTTTTCAAAATATTACCTGCTACTCTGCAAACTGAAGACTAAACCCCAGACCTAGTAACTATAAAAACACAGTGAAAGTGGAAAAAGGTGCAAATGAATACGCTGTAAGGAAATCAGGTAACGTAGGTCTCTTGGAAAGACCAAAAGTGGAGCCTCCAAAAGTGGAAATATTGCTCCCTGCCAGCGTGCTCCCCTTGGCTAGAATACAGGCCAAACTAGGTTGAACTAGGCTGAACAAAGTCTGAAGCCTTTGGCCAGCAAGAACATGTCCTCAAATCTTTTAATTAAAAAACCCCAGTAATTAACACCATTCCTAAGCCAGAAAACTGCCTCCTTTCGATAGTCATTGCATCAAACTTGTTCATTTGAACTCTTTAATTTATTAATAACATTTTCAGAATTTTTTTTTTTTTTATTTTATTTGCATGTTCCATTTTAACTAATTTCCTGAAAACAATAGATTTGCTCTTAATTTTCTACTGGCTTGCTCATTCTGTTTATTCAGATTAGTACAATGTATTCAGAATCAATTTATTTCATTTTCATCAGATGAGAACAAATGAAATAAGGACAAAGATCATTTGAAAGCTTGGCTCTGTTTGCAGGTTAAAAGTTCTATTGTTAAAAGGGTTACTTTGTATGCCACTAAATGGAAGAGTTATAATTGCACCAAATCATTTAAAGTTAGCTATTTCACTGACAAGAGAGTCTGATTTAAAAAAAACCCCTGTAATAATAAATGACAACTTTTACAATTGAAACCTATTTGCAAAAATAAACTAGGTAATTCACATTTACATAACATAATTTGCTCCCATTATACATAGTACCCTGTGCACTGTTGGTTTCTAGTGAGCAGCCTCTTTTAAAAATCAAACTACTGGGCAGCTGTCCCAGCATTCCTTAGGAAGTTTTAAGGACTTCTAATGCAATTAAATGTATGGTAGATTTTGATCCTAGGGGATAATGAATTCTCTTTTTTTTCTGCATTAACATCTCCAAAACAATCTTGAGTGGGGAGGATGAAATTAAAACACAAATTTCAACATTTTTCTGTAATGGTGGTGACTTACATGTTATGGATGAAAGGACAGCACAGTCACCACTGATTTAAAAAAAATAAAAGTCAGAGCATTCAATTCATGCACAGGTCTTAGTTTTCTAACTCAAACCAATCCTTATATTTCTACAATTGAGTCTACATTACCAATTATTATTTTTTTAATAAAGGCTGAAAAAATACCTCAACCAAGAAGAGTTGGTGTGTTGGGACTTGGTTTTGTTGCACAGTGACACCTTCCTTAATAGAAAGAATTTTTATATGAAATCAGCAGCGTGTACCATCCTCATTATATTTAGTTTAGATAAATGCTGGGAGACATCCAGAACCAGCAGACTTTTCTGAAAAATTTCTGGCAGAGATACCATTTTTTTGATGAGGTCCACAACAAGAATTACTGTAAAAATTGTTTTCAAAGGCCAAATTTATATCTACACTAGCAAATAATGTGGCCCAGTAGTAGGAGCAGATATGTAAACCAAAATAGTTTGTATTGAGGATGGAACGATCTTTATATCATTTTCAAGGAGGAAGGGATCAATTTGAGCAAGCTGTAGTATTGTCCAATGAACCATTCTGGATTTCAATTCATTTGAATGTTCCTGGGCAGCATTTTTTTTGTTTTATTTAATTGGAAATAAATCCAGGTCCTACTTCACAAGCCCATTCCATGATGTGAACAAAAATAATCATAGGCAATTGGGAAATTAGCTTCAAAAATGCTGATCCAAATTAAAATGCTAATGTAAATATACAAAAGTAGCACTGTAGTATACTTATCTCATAAGTGTAATGTCACCTAGGCTTTCTCAGGCACAAATCAGCCTAGATGCTTGTGTGTTGCAATGAAAGATGAAGGGGAGAACTCACGTTTCTCTGTTCTTCAGCTGAAATCAGTATCAAAGAAATATATCTGAAGAAAATTACTAAGTAGAGTGGGCAATAATATTACACCCAAGCACAGTGTGGAAACTCAGTAATGATGTATGCATGTGTGAGTGTGGGTTTACCTAGAGACACATATCTGATATAAATGTAAACCTGAAGAAACACAAAATGTCTACAGATTATATGTTCAGTCATTTGTCCTATAGATTACAGCAAATCCACAATACGGTCTAAATGTCTCATGTTCTTCTTCACTAGTGTTTTTCTACATGTCCAAATTTTGATAAACTTTGGATTCAGAAATTATTTTTGTTCCCCTGGATTAAATAACTAGCATAGAACTCTAAAGCACACTTCCATTAAGTAAATTTCCTTATATCCATCACCCTATTAAAGCTTTTTCTAGATAGTGTCTTTAAATTGTGGACACAAGAGGTACGACAGGTAAGTTCATAAACTAGGCAGACTTCATAGCAATAAACCTTACTGAAGAATTTTACTCAGTTATATTTATGTGCTTTTCTTCATCATGCTTCTGCATGAAACAACTTACATCAACAGTCATCCTGCATCTGGTTAGAGGAATGATTACCTCCATTGCATTCTCCAAATGAAAGAGGACTTGGTACACAAGAGCTAAAGGCTACAGGGCTGACAGGAATGACACACTGAATGATGTGCCAAGCTGATTAAGTAAATCCTTCTTCAAATAGAACCAGTTATACAAAAAAGTGACAGATGTATATTTTCTGCTGGGATTTATAGAACCATCTGGCCTTGTAATTTCCAGATGGAAGTTTCACATTAAGTTCTTACACTGAGATTCTAAGGTAGTTGAAAGATCTGGGTTTTCCTTTTCTTGAGCATCTACAGAATAGATGAAGTGCTCTCAGCACTTGCATTTTTTTGCTGACTAATGAAAATTGATTTTTTACATAGCATGAGACCTATTACATTGCCAAATATTCCCTTAATAAATTCATTCTATTAAAAGCTGCTGCATGATTAATGAAAACAGTATCTTCAAAGACATTTGCAAAAAGTTAAGAGTTCCACAGCTCATAGCAAACTTTATTGAAAAAAATAGGCTATAAAATTGTTTTCATTCTTGTATTTGAGTTTAGCTGCTACATTTTACTGCCTCTCAGTGCTGCACTGTCCTGTTCTACTCTCCCTCTGTGCTTTGGTTGGTACACCAGTAAAGCATAAACCCCAACAATATTTTTAATCCATATTTAACTAAGTCTGACAACACAGACAGTGACAATAGAGTGTAAGGAGTGTTGTGGGAGCTTAAATTGTTTAAAATTATCATTTTACCCAATTTATCTCTCAATCTGTGAAATTCCTTAACCACAGTCATTATGGAAACATTAAAGTTATTAAACAGGATACTAATTCTGATTTATAAACCATAAGTACTGTAAAATTAGTGTTCCTTAGACAAAACTACAGTATCATAAAGTTGATTGCCAGTCTGCAACCTTGAAATGCTGAAACTGAATTACAAAGACATTAGTACTGGTCCCACTCTTGCATCAGCAGTTCTATCTTCCACCATAAGTACACGCCACAAGTTGATGCTCAGAGATCTTACATAGTCTACAAACACACACATAAAGTATGTTAGAAACTCAGAACTTGACTTCTATTTTTCTAAGGTATTTTCTAATTTTTTTTAATTAAAAATATCTTAAGGGGTACAAGTCCATGGATAATAATGCTTTGTAAATATACAACTACAGCACTGGTTCATGAGCAAATACATTTTTCACATCTTATGAACTTCAGAAATCATCCTGATATTCTCATAATAATATTACAAAGGAATGCTAATATCCTAATTAGGCAGATACTGAAATATAGGAAATTACACAAGAAAAATATTAGGCATCAAAAATACCTATTTCATGTCCAACACTAGCTTCTTCTTTAAATAGCTAATGTAATAATTAGGTTAACATATGCTTTAAAAAAACCCACAAACTTAGTGAGGAAAATTAGCATTTCATAACATTAAATACATTGCCTGACCAAGAGTAATCACCTGTCACTAAACACAAACAGTATCCCACTTCTTTAGAATGGGGGAATGGGAGAGAGAAAAGAGGAAAGTAAAAAAAAAAAAAAAAAAAAAAAAAACCAAACCAAAAAAACAAACAAAAACAAGCAAAAAAACACCCACAAAAATTTCCAAACCCCATTTTTCACATACTCTTTAAAAGCATTCTAAATTGCTATATATATTTCCCTGCTATTTGCACCTGGGCCCTTCAGAGTCTTCAGCTGAACTGGAAAAATATATTCCTAAGAAACATTTTTTTAACAAACAAAAATGTTAAAAGTACAATTAGATTAGCTAACATTCAGCAACTATGATTCACTACTTACAGCCCTGAAAACATTTCAGCTTGACCTTGTCCTCCCAAAGATGCTATTCTGTATGCTCCCTAAAGTCCTTCAGCTCCATGAAAAGCTCTCAAAGCTTCGGTTTTATTGTCATTATGAAAGCAGTCTTTTGTAGGCATTGTAACCTTCTAAGCATGAAATAGTCCATGCTAAAGCCCCACAGTCTTGTTGAGAGCTTAATACTTTTATGAGCAATGTTATTTGCTGTTTCAAGGTCTTCCACAGCTACAAACAGAAACCAAAATCAACATTAGACAGCCTGGCTCCTGAACAAAGGAACATATATTGTTTAGAAGACTGGAAAAAATTAGGATGTCATACTTTGAAGTTAAATATTTTAGGTTATAAATGATTTGACATCAAAGAAACAAGTCATGTGTATTTAATGGTATAACTTCTCACAAGATTAAGATCTATTCACTTAGAAAAAGTTGCATGAACTAATGAAAGTAAGAAGCGATAGAAAAATGAAGGTCAGACTGGAGAAAGTCTCCAATATACAGGGAAACTCCATCTTGTCTACTCATTTTAGTGCTTTTCTGTTTGTGCTTGAAAACCTAAGAACTTTGCAAACAGTTTTGTTGGGTGTTGTTTTTTTTTTTCCACGTCAACACATTTTATTTGTAAATGTAAATGGAAAGATGTTTAGAAAAGTTAAATTGCATCTAAAATATCCCAAATAAGAAATGCTAAATGTTGTTGCAGTTTTGCATGGGGGAGAGACATGTGATATGGTTTCTCAGGCTGATCTATTTCTGTCATGACAAGGCAGTATTTAGAGCTTCAGCTTTGATGGAAGCCTTTTCCTCCCTTTTAGTGGAGGGGTTTAACTTCTGAAACTGAAATTGGTATTGGGTCTTCCAAGAGGTCTAGAGGCTGGATGATAGGTTTGTTTGTTTGTTTCGACAGGAACCATAAGTTCACCTTGGCTCGTGAACCTATAAAAGTGTCAGCTCTCCACAAATATTGTTATCTGTCACTACAATACATACTAAGGTGAATGAGCAGCTTAACAATCTGATCCATCTCACATGAAAGTTCATGAAAAGGCTGCAGGCAACTTTACTTTTCTGGATGTGAATCAAGCTTCAGTAAATTTGCTAATCCACAGCAATATCTCTTCTACAAATATCTCAGCAAAGCACTTCTCACAAAGGTACCCCTAGGAACAACTTACATGACAGCCTTGTTAATCAACCATTTCACAATTGCATGGAACTTCATAAAATTATGTTCTGCTTTGCTTTTCTTTGACAATTTTCCCCAGCTAGCCTACATTTTTATATCAATCTGAGTTCTAAACTTGATTGTATCTCTTTTTCCTGCTACAGCCACCCGTTTTCACCTGCTTTTATTCTGAGATAGAGGTCTTCAATTTTTAGTACAATAAATCTCAACTATAAATTTGGATTGCATTTCAATGATTAGTTTTATTATATCGTCAAAAAACTCTTATCACTAAAAACAAACTTCAAAGCTAATACTAAAACTGATATTAAGGAGGGACAGAGAAAGAAACTGGACAGTGAAGAGGTAATTGGAGAATCAAATAGGAGACTGATACATAAAATAACGTATATTAATGTGCAATTGGCTACAAAGTATGTTATTTTCTCTTAATAAATTAATAG
Source organism: Megaceryle maxima (assembly GCA_024605025.1). Lineage (NCBI taxonomy): Eukaryota > Metazoa > Chordata > Aves > Coraciiformes > Cerylidae > Megaceryle > Megaceryle maxima. The sequence continues at coordinate 19,838 of JANHGN010018803.1, read as the reverse complement.
CAGTACTACTTTATTTTTTTTAAATGTTGTAAGGCTGACGATGCTTATGTGTGTATTTTAAAGGAGATAAACCAAAAGAGATCAGCAAATTAAACAGAAAGCCTAGAAGGTCAGAGAAAGGAATAAAAGGGATTATTCAGAGCAGGAAAAAATATGTAAGCAGAACACTCGAAGAAAGAAAGCAAACAAAATGTGTAAATGTCAGACAGAGAAGACTAGAAAGAGTTTAAGAAGTTGAGGAAAAAAGAGAAAGAAAGGATTTACTTAAAATTAAATAAACATTTTTGTTTGCTCTTGCAAAAAAAATCCTAAGAAGACTCATGGAAAAAAAAAAAAAAAGAAAAAGAAAAAAAAAAGGATTTTGTGTGACTCAGAGGAAGCTTTCATCAGTACAACTGTAAAACCAAAGTCTCATTCAGCCAACGGAGAACAGGGTTGATCAGCAGTTGACCAAATCTAAAAGCAACTGTTGCAGAAGTATGAATAAATCCCATCATTTACACAGGGGTTATCACCTTGTAATTGCCCATTAGCTTCATGCCACACTCACCAAAGATCTTGGGTAGCCAGTGACTGAATGCATAAGTTACGTTCCAGCACAATCAATCTTTCTGACATCCTTATCGACAACATCTCCATCCCAGCAGGAGTTCATTTTCAGCAGTTCTCGTGCCCTGTGGTTACGTCTGTGAAAGCAGAGCGTATGCAGAAGGGATAGTCCCAGCTTCTTGTTTCCTCCACAGTCTGCTGTAAGAGTTTTCATTTTCTTCCTGTCTTTACTTAGTTGTTGAAATGCTGGCAAACGGCAGTAAGCGCTCTCAAGATTGAAGATGAAAACTTCTTTTGTGGAGATGATCTTGAGTAGTTTTGTCTCAGGTCTTTTGAGTGTCTCTCAGAGCTTCTACACACATAAGAAGCATCAATATACAATATCAGATGGTTAATTTGCTCCTTGCATAAACTGAGTTTATTATGAAAGAGAGCATCCTACTGCCGCAAACTGGCTCAAACAAAGAGTGTGTGTTTGGAATTTATTGCTCAGGGGTCATCATGAGGAGTAACAATGGGAAAATGAGGATTCAGTCCTCTGTACAGAGCAGAGCTAGGTGTCAAGTGCTCACATCTGGGACTGGGATTACGACAACCCCATAGACACAGTTCTCTGAACACTAGTATGTACAGCAGATTCAACATAAATTGTGCAGCCAAGAAAGCTAAGAAGTGGCCAAGGAAATATTAAAGCCACCTTAGATCCTGATTACAGATTTGACCTCTCAAAAAGCTCAAGAAAGCCCTCAACCATCAAGCTCAGCACTATCAGGGCTATAGAGCTGAGCACCTCAGCTGAAGATAGCTTGAGCTGAAGTATTACTTTTGAATAAAATGTAAAACTGGTTTTAGATCTTAAAATTAGAAATCTTCCTGCAATATATGCAAAACACATTGGTTTGATTTTAAGTATTTAGAGGAGATTTAATTCAGTGAAGTAAGACTAATGCAGCAAAAAAAAAGCTATGCTTCTGAATACCCTTCATCAATTAGCATGCCTGCTATTTTCATCCTCATTATCACCAGAAGTCCATCTACAAAATGTCATTTATAACTTTTTTTTTTTTTCAGAAAATGTTTCCAGACTTCCTTACACCTAGGGTTTTTTTTTTTTGTGCAAACCCTTGCCAAACACTCAGAAATAATATTAAATGCATTCACTTGCTTGAGTTTATGAATGGATGAAGACTAGCAATTGATTAAAAAACAAACTGAATTTTCAGTGCCTCCAAGCTAACGTGCAGCAACAACATGGTGCCACTTTAGCTTTTCATGCTAAAATTACAGAAGAGTATAGTAATCAGGATTTTCTGGGGTTTTTTTTGCAGGGATACTAAAGACTGGAATTTCACATAAACAAACAAACAAATGCAAAAAACAAACCAAAGCAAATAAATCCTGATAGGAATGCACTTGACACTGTCAAGCCTTGTTAAAATAATACTCTGTTAAGGAAATTTCAGGCAGAAATTGAAATACTATAGAATACTAGAATCATTTGGGATGGAAAAGACCTTTAAGATCATCGAGTCCAATCATGAACATAACGCTGCCAAGAACTGTGTCTGTTCTGTGAGAAGGAGGTATTATTGTTAAATAAACTAACTTTTTTGATGGTATCCTCTTTTGTTGCTCACGTTATATGGATTTTCTGTAGGTTGGCCTTTATGTAAGACCACGTAAAGTAGTAATATGGGAAATGACTGAGAAATTCATAAGTACTAAAAATCTGTTTCCTGGCTTTGCTTCGTATTTGATACTGCAATTAAAGACAGACAAACAAACAAGCAACTCCAAAACAAACAAACAAACAAACCTCCTAAAAACCAAAACCAATTCAAGCTGCTAAAAGGCAAAACCAGGTTTTTGAGAATCATAATAAAGCATTATTTTTGCAGTTAAAGAAAGAAACAGGAAGTAAGCAGAATAAACCTGAACAATTTCTGTGAGCAAAGATAAAACAAATTCTTGTTGTGGGGAGAAATTTATTCTTTGGAGTTAATTGCACTGTCAAACTTGCTGGATGACATAAAGAATGGATGATGCAACACAGTTACTGCTTGTCTATCTTGTGTTACTGCAAAAACAATTTCACAGTTCAAACAATTTCTCGCTTTAAAAAGTTGAAATTTTGTGTGACATAAACAGCATTGCTACACTCTCAAAGAGCAACAAGCCCAAGAAGAAAAAGGTAACTTCAGAATCCCCTACTGAAAGACAAAGAATGAACCTTTGATATTAAAATCCCAGAAGAATTCTCATGGGAATAATAAAGTCTTTTTAACTTCATGCAATTAATTGAGATTTGGTTATTGATGATACACAGTTGTCAGCACTATTGCTGTTTAATGATTTTCCCGACACAAATTCCCCCATCTTTCTGAGCTGTGTTACACACAGCACTAGAACCTCAGTCCAATATAATAAACAGCAATTTTGATATCAGCTAAGGGAATCTATGCAATGTTTCTGCACAAAAAAAAAAAGCATAAAATAAGAAAAAAACTCCAGAATACTTTTTTTTTTTTTTTTTTTTGGAGAAAGCTCTATGTTTATTATGAAGCAGACAAACTGATAAACTTTTGATCATAACAAGCCTCTGCATAGCTGAGACTGAGAATACTGTGTTCAAGGGACAGAGAAAATGACTTGTGAAAATGAGACATCTGGGTTTACAGAAATGAAGCAGTTCATAAATAATTTTACAATCCTCAGGAGAGACTCAAGACCCTAAGACATAAACCAAACAATAAACATAAGAAATCTGTCAAAACACATGTTCTTCCTCCCAGTTTCTTTTTGCTCTCTATCAATATCCAATGTCTATAGCTGTGCACTATACTGTAAAAGTGAAATGAGAAAAATAAGCTTTTTTTTTTGAGGAGGAGGTGATATACATAATGTATTGAACTAATTTGTAAGCATTATGAAAAATCCATGTATAAAGACAGCAAAAGTGTCCAAAAACCTGAGTGGTCCTGTGATTGCAATATCTCCATCTCTCTGACAAAGAAATACAAAGATCTTTGTGGGTTGCACTGAAGATCCATCCCACCTCATGGGTTTTTTTCCAACAATGGGCAATAGTTCTTGTCTGGAACAAAGGAAATGTAAAGGGTTACTACCCCAGAATAGGATACCACATTCCTAGAATTTGCAGCTCAGGGACTTACTGACATATTCCACAGCCTGATTTGATTTTTCTACCATGAAGAAATCCAACTGCTCTGAGATACCTGGAAAATTTTGAGCATGCTGCTGCAAGAAGTTCTACAGCTTGGTCTGTTTAAGTATTACGTAGCAATCGTTCCAAATTCAGTCATCTTTCAGAAAGCACTCAGCTTTCTGAAATCCTTCACAGTTATCTTAATTTCCCTGAATAACTCATCTTCAACAAATTTTGTCACCTTACTATTCACTCTTTTACAGACCATTTACATGCCTGTTAACCAGCACAACTGCCACTCACTTTGCTGGTGACCTTTCCACTGTAAATGCAGAAAAATTATTCCTATTCTCTGCCCTTTCTGAATTATAAATACATCATACAAACATGAAAATACCTTTCTCACATAACTGCATACTGTGGATGCTCACTGTTAAGCTACCTGAAACTTAGCTCTGGAGAAGTCCAGGAGCAAACCATACGAAGTAAGGGCACGATGCTATGTGAAGCTAAGTCAACAGCAGCATATTCCAATTTGCCTGTAATTTTTCCAGCCATTAATTTATTCTTAAGATATAATTTGTAGAACTGAATAAACAGAGAGGTCAGCATGCATGCTGAGATTATTAAAGCACATTCAGAAAAGTGTCCATTACAATTGTCTCATGTTTTGAATCTTATTACAGCAGTGATCTTCAAAGGGAAGAAAAAAGAATCTATGTGCTAGTATATAAAGTATAAAATTACAATTAAGGAAAAGCTTTCCCTGAGGTCTGTCTTGTAAAATACAAAGCTCAATCACTTGAGGAGAGAAAGAAGATACAGTATATGCTGTTGTTTATACAGTATGCTGTCTTTTTTATTAACTCAGAAAAACACTGATACAATAAATGTAGCAAAGATGCAAGCAGTGATTAACTCCAGTGATATTCTTTCATTGTATAATACCCATTTGTCCGTATGGTACCTGTCTCTTTCATCACTTTGTGACATTTAAGATGTAAATGGTGTTTGTTTGCTTATTAAGCAACTTTAAAATACATTTCATATCACCTTCAATGGCAATTTTTGTTTTCCAAAGATTTTCCTAGCATACATCCTCTGAAAATTGCAGATCAGAGTTACTCAATAAATTTATACATTGAGATATCTAGAATTTTCCACAGAAATGCATGAGTATTTCAGCTATACCAGAAATATATTATGACTTGACTGTATGCCCATAGGAGTTTTACTAAGTGACTGAGCTAGAAATTTGACATTTATTTTAAAAGAGGTTTACTTGCAAAGCAGGACATGCTTGACTATCTGGTACAATAATATAAGGATCTGAAGACAGCTGCAAGAGATGGAAACAGATTTTAGAAAAGGATATAAGTTTGGAAGAAGTCCTAATCTAACTAGATTTTATGTGCTTGAGGATTTTGAGTACCTTTCTGGTACTTTGTTCTAGGTAAAGTCCCCCTCCCCTTCTCTCCTCTCCCGACCTCTCCAAGACAGTTTTCTACAATGTAAACCCAGGCTATAAAAAAATTCACAATAAAGCTAGAGAGTAATAATTTACAGAGATGAGAAGGTCCTCTATTACTTTTGGGTTGCACATTCAGCCTATGAGATCACTCTCACCTTCTACGGGATCGTGATAGGTCAACTCATACCGGCTGTGATCCCACTGGGCCCTGTGAACAATGTATAAGGTTTCAGTAGGCAACACCAAACAGCATCCATTGTGTGGAATTCAGCTTCTTATTTTAAGTTTTGTTTTCCCCACTTCTACAATATTTTATTTTGACAAAAACCAGATCGCATTAGTCACATTATTAAGTTAAAATTCAGCATAGACCTTATGGAGTATGATTACTCTTGTTAATGTCAGGTTCAAAATTGCTTGCATTCATAATTAGGTTTTACTGACTAAAAAGATCCAATCCAATAAAGAAGAAATTGATAGACTATTCAGTCCAGTGAATTGTTAAATCAGCTTCTCATCCCTTGAAAAAATTAAACAGCTTAATTTTAGAGACCACACTGTGGAGCAAGTGATGGGTTTTTAAGCACCATATGCTTTGTGCTTCAATATTTGAGATAGGAGCTGTCGCTTGATAATGCTGCTGGGTGACATCTTGGGAAGATCAGCACCTCTTCTGAAGGAGAACAGTAAGATGTTCCTACATTATGGGATCCTACATCTAGATGGAGGATCACATAATCAAAATATTTGCTTTTATTTATGCTTTTCCATCCACTTAATGTGTTGCAGACAAAGAAGGGATCATTACTGACTCAGAGGAAGAAAGAAGTGCACAGGATGTTGACAGTTTGCACAGTCAGCCAAGTCGAGTTTGTGTAAAGTGTTCAAGTTTCTCAAGTTCTAGTGGTCTCCTTATTGAAATAACTGTGCTTCAGTCAACCTGAAAGCATGGAGGCAATTCTAATTATTAATGGAAGCGATAGAATCTGCATTATAAAAATCTAATCAGACTGTATCATAAATTCAGCTCGTTTCAGAATTTCATGGAGATTTCAAGTAATCCTACCAGCAAAAAAACAGAGTGAAGTTAGGCAACTTCAAAATATATAATCATTTACACAACAAATAATTCCAGCTATATAATGATTCTGGGATTAGTTCCACTACACAGACTTCAAAAAACACAAGATTCAAAAAACTGATGTTCAACATATTAAGTTGCTTGTTAATTAGATGTTCTATTGGAACATGGAATCCCTCACCCCAGGAGTTATTTTCTAATTTAAACTAAAATTGTCAAGAGATTTACATGTAATTGCTATTTAGCCAGGCCAAATTCTGAGGTAGTGAATCCCTGCAATTTTCAGAGCTTTCAATGGCAGATTGTGGCCCACTGTGCAACTCACTACCTAGCTACAAATAGATTAGTTATTCTTGTGTTCAACAACAGGAAACAGTGCCAAACTATTACAAACCCAATATGATCTTATTTTATAAACACTTCTTCAGAAGTATTCACTCTAAAAACGATCATATATAGTAGTGTTGTAATCAAAACTGATTTCTTCTTAAGCATTAATGCTGGTTATTAATTGTATAATTAAAAAAATAGGGTAAACCTTAATAATATGGTAAACTAATATATGACGTAGTATCCCAGCTTAGAATAATGCACAGCTCAATTGAAATTAAGACTGGAAGCTAGAAAGAATGAGAAAATGATGGACACAGAGTTAAGGGGTGTGTGGATCATGACTGAAAGGCTCACGATACTTTTTTTTTTAATACATGAATATAACATTACTCTGCTGTATAAAAACAAGTTGTCTCTTTTCTTCTTTGGTGCTTTGTAGTAGAATGTAAGAGACAATTTAAAGGGGTAAGCAAAGTTCTTCTGCAGAGTAAGTCATCAAAAGAATGCCAAGTACTGTTTGGAATGTTTATGCAGAAAACAAGTAATTCTTGGTGAATCCAGAATGTTTTCATGATTTCTAAAGATAAAATGAGAAATCAAGCTACAAAATTGATTTAGGTGTCTCAACTACATTAATCATAAGTCGCAATGTATTTATAGTGTCGCATATTGAAAGTGACAGGATTTTTCTATTTTACTTATAATACATATCCTTATTTTTCTTATTACATATATGTCATGTAGCCTAGGAGCATGACCTGCTGTAAATTTGATTGTATCATTTTGGCCCTTGGGCTGCACTATAAAATTTGGCAAAGCATAACAGGGGGAAAAAAAATCAAATGGGACTTAAATGAAAACTTTGCCTGGTTTTAGTTGTTCTGCTTTATTTTCAAGTGATCTTCATATTACTATTTATGATAATTATAGCAGCTATAATAAACAAGTGTACATACATATATTATAATGAAGTAAACACCTTAAAAAAACCCCAAATAAGCTTTTATAACATTATTAGGGCCTTGGCAATACACTGGAGGAGCATAAGCAGAAAAATGCTTTATTGCTGCTTTACTGTTACTAAGACATGGGAACTCTGGCTCCTTGTCAGGATACGGGAACATCATCTTTTGATTTGCTTTGATGCATGATAGCAAGGGGAAGGAGTATGGAGGATATCCATAGTTCTCCAAGTGCCAAAAGGTGATAGTCCGTGTCAAATGTCATTCAAATAAAGGTTCTAAGACTCTTGGTTCATCTAAGGGCCAGTGGCTAATCCTGATTTTCTAAAAAGAAGGTCCCAGAAAAATAAATGGGGAAGCAGAAGAATAAAGGCAGCCTGGCTGGTTACAGCTGGAATTAACAGTTTGCAGACTGGAAGATTTGAAGGTCTTTATGATGAACTTGGAACTTCAGAGTAGTGGTTGTTCCTAAAATGCAGGTAATCATGTCTCAGCATCAGTGAAGTTCTTTGACACGTTGAATCATTTTAACCTGAATTTCCTAGTATTTGATTTCAGGAAGAGCACAGAAATCTTGTACAGCATTTTGAATCCAGGGCATTAATGTACCTACTCAACTTTCTTTCATGTTGGCACTTTCTCTGCCAATGTACAATGGACACCATTTAGTAATCACACTTAATTTCCTTAGGAATCTGTTGCAAAGTTTTTACAAAGTTAATGACTACAAGACTGGATTAATATATTTTAATGCCAACTATTTCTTATGTCTGTGAACAAAAAGGGAGCACTTACTATGGAAACATTCCCAAAACCTGTGAAGACTTAACTGCCTGGAGACTAATTTCAACTATTTATAATTTTTCCCCTATAAGAGCTGTCCTGAAAAATTAATTCTTGTTAATTATGGTATCACAAACAGAAGACACTAATTTTGTTCCAGAGCAGTTCAGTAATGACAATATATCATCAACTATAATGAGACTTTTCTTTAAGGACTTAAGGTGCAATCCTTTCAGTGGAAGTTATGGTAGTGAATATTCTAGAGAATCAACTTGAAATGCATAATAAATAAGTGCAAAATTTGACACTGATTATTGAAAGGGAAAAGCAGAGACTAAAATACAAATGGATTTATCATTGTCATCTGTCTCCTGTCACTAGCTAGCTAGTATTCTTGAGAAGCCATGCTTTAACTAGGAAAATACTGGAAATTGAAATGACCTTTAAATTAGAGACAGTGTGGCATTTATAACCTGGTAACAATTTGCCTTTTTTTTACCTTTGTCAGCATAAAATCTCACAAGTACATCTCTGACTCTGAAAATGTTTATAACATCACTTAAAAAAAACCATTTCCACTGGCAATTCTTGTTAAGAATTAACATAATTTTTATATTTATCACATAAATTAAGATTTATAGTGTGATTAAAATTAGTCGTGGCAATATCCTCCTTGCCATTTGTAAAGAGGCATAATGGGAATAAATGCTGATTTACAATATTAATTATTCTAAGTCATAAAAGCCCCTGTATCTTCCTCACACACTGATAAGTACATTTCAATGTGAAATCTTTTCCTTTCTTATTTATCACTTCTCAGACCATCTACAGGGGGATTTTTCAGGTTTTACTTCAGTTACTGAAGCAAAATGAAGAAGTACAATAGACAGAGACGTGAAGCATCTGCCAAAATGCCAAAAAAAAAAAAAAAAAAAAAAAGAATTGGTACAGCTCCTTTCAGCTT
>JANHGN010018803.1:0-10519 GCA_024605025.1 Megaceryle maxima | reverse complement strand
AATAACGGGTATTTTTTTATGGTTTTAGTTTAATTAATAAAAAAAAAAGAAAAATTACAAAAGAAAAAGAGGAAAACAATCTTCAAAATTCCAAAAAAAAAAAAAAAAAAAAAAAAAAGCAAGCAAAACATCTTAAAAAATACAATCTGCTTTAGAAGGAAATAAAAGCTGCTTTTTGCACACCAGTTGGTTGATTAATGATACAGCTGAAGAAAATTTAAAAAAACAATACATAAGAAGTTGAAGGACAAACAGATGGTGACCTCCAACATGTTGTTTTAAAGATGAGAAACCACACTTCAGAATCTAATGATGCCAGTGATATGCATACTAGAGTTCTCTTAAATCCAGACACAGGAGCTCAAAATATAGATACAGGTTATTACAGTGGAAATCCACGGTTAGACAATTTGGGATGAAAAATAACTTTTTTCTGGTGTCAAAAAATAATATATTAAAATTACATAATACTGCAGGGGGGTCAGACATAGTTAAATATAAGACAGTATCTGTTAAAAACTATTCAGCCAGAAGCAGTTATAGCTGGTGAAGATGATGAATGACTATACAAAGAATAAGAACAGGAAAACAATAAAATTAATTAATTGCTATGCACAACACCTTCAAATCTAAGCTTTAGTTTAGGAAATGTTAAGTAGTCCAATAATATATAACAGTAGCAGTAGGGAGTTGTTTTGGAAACTGATTGCTCTGATGGCTGGGGAATTATTCAAAGTCAACATATAATCACCACTTTTTTTGCCAGTGCTGATGCTTAAGATACTTTTCTACTTTTCAACCTTGATTATCTTTCTCTTGCCTTTCTCATTTCCTCTCTTTCACTGTGGTTTTGTTTTACAATGAAATTGAAGACGAAAGTTGCACTTCATTTGTTCAAATAAATCAGTCTCAGAACATGTCTGACCTGTAAGCAGTACAATTAAAGTTGGTCTCACCAGGTACAATGATTCTCAGATTTTCTCAGAAGTTGAAATGCCATCTGTGACCCTTCTTAGCACAGTATTTGCTTTTCCTCTAGCAGTAGCAATGTCAGTTCATACTTTTTCACCATGCAAAAAATGCACAAATTTGTATTTTGTCACTGGTCATTCTCAAAACAAGAGTTTTCTTTGCAAATTTCACTTTACTAGTCTCTAAAACTAGACCTCAGCTGGCCAGAGAAAGGAGCTGACAAGAGCCTTATATAGTTCAACAAAGGGATTCACTTTTGCACTTTCCAGCACAAGCCAAAATTTTGCAGAGCTCTCCAATACCAAGCAGAAAAGGCTAATTTGATCCCAAATGCCATTTGGAGAGAGATATCACCCAAGGGTAAGTGCTAGCCAGAGTTCCTTTAACAGGCTGCAGGACAGAAACAGCATTAAAAGTCAGGGAACTCTCTCTGTTTTGACAGAGACACGTACAAATGAATGGTTGAAATAGAGTACAAGAGAGTAGGTGAGATGTGGCAATCTGAGATAAGGTCCTAAAACATGTATCAGCCCCTATCAACCTATTCTACCTACTTGTTCTCACAGTAGATTACCTAAAGTAATACAGTGATTGCCTGTAACATTTTCTCCCCCTTTGTCAAATCATAGCTGTATAACCTTAGTTTCAGTTGGCTTTGCTTAGCAACAAAAGCTGTTAGGAAATGATATTTATTTAAAAGCAACGCCTCTTTGATATGACAAGCTTTCATGTATTTTGAACATCATTATCAGTGACATACGGGAAGGTAAAACATTTATATATGTTGTTATAATGTAATAACTTCTAAGGATTAAATTATGCTTTTTACTTCTTCATATGTTTTCAAATATTACCCGAGTTTAATCCTTAGATATATTGCTGCAGTGAATGAAGTGAAAAATAGCACAGAATAATCCACAAGATTCATCGTGCAGTAACAAATGCAGCACTATAGCTTTGGCTTAACTGAGTTACTGGGCTCCCAGCACCATGTTCACACTGTGCTTACCTTCTACAGAGACACTTCCTTTTGCTTAGAAAAAATCCTGATGATGCCTAACATGACAGGTAGAAGAATGTCAGCACTGAAAATGAACCTCAGTGCACCTAGTGACTTTCCATCTCCTCTTGTCCAGCAGTGACACTGAATAATGGGAATTGGTTTAGTGGAGGAGAAAGAAGGAAAATAAAGTAAAAGAGTGTTTTGTTTATTGCATTTGTACAATCGTATACTGTGCACCAGAGTTCTGTTACCCCTGAAGTATTGACTAGAAATAGAACTCCAAGGTTACCAGAATTCCCTAAAAAAAGAAGACAAAGCCACAGGTTCACCTGTATGATCCCAGGCATGCACAGTGGTGGCTAAAAATCCAGATGTCTACCATTAAACTCCTTCTTGCTATTAAAGTCATCATCCCTTCTACTATTTTATGTTTATTGCACTTGCTTTGGGATTATAAACAAGAAGATGATTTGTTTACTTAAGATTTTTGTTTACATTTCTTTTGCTCAAGGCAAAATATTGTTGGCTGAGTGTGACAGCTGCTGAAAAAACAACCAAACAAAGCAATATTTTCTATGAATCTGAATTAGTATATGCTTGTAGTACACCAAGGTTTCAATGAGCTTTTAACAACTGTCCTACAACTGTGATACAGCAGTGTAAATTCACTGGGTGAACCACATGGAACGGGTTGCATTTTTTTTCCCAGTGAATATGTATTTAAAAAAAAAAAACAATGGGAAAAAAAAAAAAAAAAGAAAAAAGCAGTTTTCTACATGAGTTATGTTTCTAAAATATGTTTGTGAAGTAACAGCCATACATCTGGCAAACACATCATTACTAACACTGCACATTCAAAAACATACTTGATAAGAATTTAAATCCCAAGAGCAAGTACTAGACTTACCTTACACATTTTGCATTACAGACATATCCATCTTTTCCTTGAATGTAAAAGATGAATATTTAATCATAACAAGCCATTTTCACTAGTTATTTTAAACAACCTTGTTTACGATATCCATATATTTTGAAAGACATTCTTAAATAGGAAATGTCAGCTAATCAAATTGCTTTTGGTATTCAGGGGAGATCAGTAATAAATACTCTTGAGAAGAATACTGGCTGTACAGCCCGAAGGGAGAACATCGCCTCTTCAGTCTCTTTTTCAGGACAAGTAGTTTGATCCTTCCCAAAGAGACTGAAAAGTTTATGCTATTTTTATAATTTAGGTATTACCAATCAACCCCCTCTGTTGATTTCAGGAAGAAGTGTGCATTACATGCCTTCAGGGGGAGAGGATTTTGCTGTGCAGTGACACAAGTACAGGTTCACAGTGTGTTTGTCTTAGTGCAGTAAATAGGAGCTGATGAGTTAAAACCGTGGAAACTTAGGAACTGACAACTGTATCAACACTGTCATATTTGTACCACTCTAGCATGACTGATGGAGTGAGCATCTTAAAAGCAAGGGAAAGAGAATAAAGCACATTCAGCATCATGTATAAAGGTATGAGGCGTGTAGGGGAAACCCTCTCTCAAGTAACAGAGTGTGGGCTTCTTTGTAATGGAAGCAACAGGCAAAAATACCTTTATCATCTCCTCTGTGTTCAGATTATCAGGAAGGATTTGAAACTAAAGGACAAAATACATTGCTCTGAGGATCTGTAGGGTAGCAGAAAAGCTGTATAGAAATGGCTTCTCCATGACACTCCTACCTTTGACAGACTGGAGAAAACATCATTTGGCTCAAAAGAAATTTCACTATATTCTAATGGCTGCTTATGGACTAGAAAGTCAAAAAACTGCACAGAGCAGTAGTCAAAGTGATGTTGTATTATTAAAGTATTATATACATTGTATATATATACATAAACACACATATTATAATGTGCATATATTAATAATATAACTTTATTTTCAATTATTGAATATCTAGGGGTTTTTTTTTTTAAGTATTTTTAGTATGGAGGATGTCATATTTCTACTTCTCTATCTGCAGTATTTTCCTATCTTGGCCTATGATAGTTTAAAATAGCAGAAAATTTACTGTTCCTTTTTGGGTCATGTTTTAACCGAAATAAAAGTGGGGATAGAGAGAGTTGCTCGAGGAAGAAGCTTTCAAAGCAGAACTTTTAATTAACATTTTAATGTCCTAATAAACTATCAAAAGAGTAAGTACTTTAAAAATCCATTGATAAAAATGAAAAGTCTTGTCACCTTAATTTGCCATAAGAGCTCAGAAAAATAGGGTGACATTAAATTAAATATAGCTGGTAATCACCTCTCACCTTAAGCTAAATTAATTGGAACATAATTGAATTTACAATTAAAGGCTTTAGAAACTTTTTTTTTTTTTTAATTAAAATTTTGAAGGTTCTACTTCCAGTAGATATTACAACTTTCAAAGTCAATTGTATTTTTCTATATTTTTGCTATGGACAATGTATGTTAAACTATTTTCATCTCCTATTAAAACTGTCATAAACACACTTACCAGACAGACTCCCAATGCCATAACATTAGCAAATGATTTCAGACTCTTGGGTTGTGTGGGGCATGCTTTCTGTGTCCAGGAAATCTGGACAAGTTGGAAGCTACAGGTTGAAGTTCTGCTAACTCTGCACAAGACAATGTCCTTGATGAGTCAACTCAAGGGACGAAGGAGGCTGATCAGATCATGCCTCAAAGTCACCTCATATGAGCACGGCAATAGTTCATCAGTTGTGTCCTTTTCAAGACAACAGCTCTTGCCAGACCTTGGAAAGAAGAAACCTTGTAATAAGAGAGAGTGAAATAAATTCTTCAGAAGTTAAGCAATGTCCTAATCTCATACAGCTGGCAGTTGACATTTTCTGAAGATTTTATTTTTCTTTTTTTTTTTTCTTTTTGTTCTCTCTCTCTTATAAAAATGCAGTAAGGTTTCAATCACTTATACCAGACTGCTACTAACTACAGCTACATATCTTCTGGTTGTCTTAGAGAATGAAAGAAGTGACTATTTTTTGATAAAAAATGCCATGGAAACATACACTGAGTTGGGTTGCAAAAATTATGTATTTACCTAAAGAGAATATATTCCCTTCACCCATACTAAATCCAATTATTTTTTAATATCTTTGAGTATTTTCTCATTTTTTAATAGGAAATGATTAAATAGGCAAGGGTTTATCTGATGTTTCTGGTTTTGTGCAGCACAGTGGCTGCACAGTTATACACTGTATAAATTCTACTTTTCACAAGAATCAGTTTTGAGATACTACCATAATGAAGGAGAAACTAAAGGGAAGACAAAATTAAGATGCTTAGAGTCTGTGGAGCACTCAGGCTAGTTTACTGTAAAAGACCAAAGCCACTTCTGAAGTCCATATGTACCAGAGAGAAAAAGAAATTGTTACTCATAGCACCTCTCTCCAGACAAGCAGGGGCAGAATCACCTCCCTCAGCCTGCTGGCCACGTTGCTTTTGATGCAGTGCAGGCATTCTGGGCTGTAGTTATGCACACGTTGCCAACTTGTGTCCAATTTTTCATCCACCAATATCCTCAAGTCCTTCTCTGCAGGGCTGGTCTCAAACTCTTCATCCCTCAGCCTGTGTTTACATTGAGGCTCAGCCCAAGCCAGGTGCAGGACCTTGTGCTTGGCCTTATTGAATCTGAGTATGTATGAGAAAAATCACACTTATTCTTACTGCTGATGCTTCCTCAAGGGTCTGCATAGGCAAGACCACAAAGGAATAGGCATAAGCTCACTTTGTGCTTCTCCCAGATAAGAGGAAGAATATTTCTTCCAGGTCAGTGGAAGACATTAGCTGAAATAATAGCCACAACTTTACTGCCCATTTGAGCAACTTAAACTGTCATCAACTATTCTGTACTCTGGAAAGAGATTCGGGGAATGTTTGGTTTTTTTCTCTTCACCGCTGTCTACTTACATTTTGGAGGCCCAAAGAGGTCTTTACATTGGATGAAAGTCACTTCCAAAAGCAGCAGGCAAAAAAAGATCTTCCCAGATGATGGGCTAATTCTTACTTAGTGCTTTCTTGAGATTCCAGTTTGAAAAGATATTACGGTAAACATCAAATTCCACTGAATAAATGTTTAAAATGTCGAATGTGCCTAGTGTTCAGATGAATGACAGCTCTCATCAGAGACTGCTTTCTTTCTACTGCACAGACTCACTTAGGGAGGAGAACCCCTTCTATGATGATTTATTTTCCTGAGCGCTATCATTTGGCTTTAAGAACACTTTTTACTACACAACAATTTCACTGATGTGAAAAATATTTTCTTACAAACGTCAGATAAGAAAAAAAGTTTTTCCTAAGAGTTATGTTTTATTATGTCTTGTGTTAGTTCACAGGGATAAGGCTGGCCTTGAGATTGAAGGCTAAATTCTTCAGGACTATCAACATCAAGAACTTCTTGACTGAACAGCCATGAACTTTACAGTTATTTTTGTTTATGTTGTTTATCAAAGTCTGATACGATGCAATTCTGGATTGTCCATCTGAAAGAAATGTGTCAAGATAATAAGGTCAATCTGATTTCTGTCACTCCTAGATAGTTAAAAGCCCCAAAAGTACAGCATTCTAGAAATTCACAGATTAACTTATTCTGAGAAGTTTGAAGTATTATTACCCCGTCTAACAGACAGAAACTAAAGCACTGTGGGTAAAGAGGCATGAACTCTTCACTTTCGCCTCACAAGTTTCCTTGGATTAGTTGTACCATGATAACTGCCCGTTTGTCTGCTTTTGGATGATGTCAGAGTAATGCTACCTAATCTGTCATGCAACAAAAAAAGGATTATGGCACATTGCAGAATTTTGCATTTACAGTTATCATGTATGAGCTGATGGATGGTACCTTGCTGTGATGATAAAATTGTGATAAATAAATCAATTTTTCATCCGAGCCTTGACTTGACAAATGAATCCATAGCGGAACTGCTAAACCTCCTCAATCCCAACAGTGTCTACTTTATTTACCATTAGTCTTTAAGGAACATTGCCATGCAAAATTTTACTATAAGATTTTTGGAACCTGGATGTTTTTTTTCTCATTTTATGCTGCTTACTTTCTTCTAAACCACATATGTATGTATATATACGGTGTAAATACTTCCTTGAATTTTTACAGCAAAAGTGGCCAGAATCCACACATGTAACTCAGATTATTCCTTTCTAAAATTAATTCTAGTGTAACTTTTTCCAGATTTTTTTTTTAATTTATAACATCTGTAACACAAAATAATCCTTTTTCTTTTTTAGAATAACACAAAAGCATTTCTGATAGTAGAAATTTTCTTGAGAAACTTACAGCAGCTCAAGGTGATGACAAGCCAGATGAATCTTTCTATGGTCAAGCCATCAGTGGATAATACTAGGACAGAATAACATGGTTAGAAAGTAGCCCAGCCACTCACATTCTCTCAATTTTCCAGCTGGAACAGTGATTACTAAAAAAAGCATTCAAGGCATATAAAATCACAGAATCATAGAATCATTTATGTTGGAAAAGACCTTTAAGATCATCGAGTCCAACCATTAGCCCTACTCTACCAAGTCCACCACTAAGTTATATCCCCAAACAACACATCTATACTGCTTTTAAACACATCCAGGGATGGTGACTCAACCACCTCCCTGGGCAGCCCATTCCAATGCCTGACAACCCTTTCAGTGAAAAAAATTTTCCTAACTTCCAGTTTAAACCTCCCCTGGTACACCATGAGGCCATTCCCTCCTTTTCTACCACTAGTTACTTGTGAGAAGAGACCAGCACCTACCTCTCTACAATGTCCTTTCAGGTAGTTGTGAAGAGTGACAAGGTGTCCTCTCACTCTCAGACTTCAGACTAAATAGCCCCAGCTCTCAGCTGCTCCTCATAGGACTTGTCTTCAGGCCCTTCACCAGCTTCACTGCCCTTCTCTGGACCTGCTCAGCACCTCAGTGTCCTTATCCTGCAGTGCCCAAAACCTAACCCAGTGCTCAAGGTGCAGCCTCATGAGTGCCAAGTACAGAGGGACAATCACTTCCCTGGTCCTGCTGGCCACGCTATTTCTAATACAGGCCAGGATGCCATTGGCCTTCTTGGCCACCTGGGTACACTGCTGGCTCATGTGCAGCCACTTGTTGATCAGTACCCCCAGGTCTCTTTCTGCCCAGCAGCTTTCCAGCCACTCTGCCTGTAGCATTGCTACAGGGATTGTTGTGGCCCAAGCTCAGCACTCAGAACTTGGCCTTTTTGAAGCCCATTATGATTGGCCTCAGCCCATTGATCCAGCCTGTCCAGGTCCCTCTGAAGAGCCTCCCTACCCTCAAGCAGATCAACACTCCCACCCAACTTGGTGTCATCATTTACTGAAGATCCTCTCAATCTCCTCATCAACATAATTGATAAAGATGTTAAGCAGAAGTGGTCCCAATACTGAGCCTTGAGGAACGCCACTTGTGACTGGCCACCATCTGGATTTCACTGAGTTCACCATCACTCTGTGGGCCCTGCTGCCCAGCCAGTGTTTTACCCAGCTGAGAGTATAACCATCTAGGCCTAAGGATGCCTATTTTTTCAAAAGAATACTGTGAGAAACAGAGCCAAATGATATACAAGTTCAAAAAAAGCAGCACAATGACATCAAATACCACATACAGTCTAAAGCTTTAGGCCAGGCAGCAGCATGTTTCAAGGAACAATGAATGGGATAGGGATCTCTCCTTTGCCTTGTGCCCTTCCACTCCCCAACAGATAATACCTCAGCATGGGATCAGTCTTGTCAACGTAGGATTTCAACAGAGCAGAGTGGCCACGAAGAAATTCAAACAGCACCGATCCCCTGCTCCTTCCCTACCCCCGTGCGGCTTCATGTGCACTCAGCCCGGGCACACAGAATTGTGATTCAGCTCCAGCACTTTAACCTCAGAGAAGCATCCCTGGGGGGAGAGGTAGAAATGAAGAAAAATATCATCCATCAACTTAATCCATCTGCTGGATCTGTTCCAGCCCGGTCAGAGCAGATGAAAGATGCCTGCCAAAATGTCAAGTATTTTACAATTGTCCAGGGACACTCTTCCTGAGGGGTCCCAGTGTTTTGATCTGCAAAGTGTTGTCATCATACCCCTAGACAGATCCCAACAGGAACTGCATCAGTCCAAGCAATCCTGGGTACTGTGCAATTATTAACCTGTACTCCAGCCAGGTCCCAGTAATAAATCTACTAAAATTTACATGTAAATAAAACAAGACTCTTAATCTTAGCATAGCTTTGTAGCATATCAGGGAGTTGGTTTTATGCATAAATGTAGTCACAGTTGTCAGATTGGTTCACCCTAAGCTGCAGTGATTCAGCAGGCAGTGCTACAAATTTTATGCACTGAGAATCATGTTTCTCTACACAGCAGAAAGAATTATCTATTTTTGTCAGAAAGTTTATTCAACCTTTTTTGTCTGACCTAGAGAATTACCCCTCTCTAAACCAACACTGGCCCTGTTACATGTGCTTTGGCCATTAAACTAATAGAAGTAGTGTGCTTGATCTCCTTACCAATTACAAACTCTTGTAACAGAGGAAATGAGTACATGACCATATATATATATATACACACACCATATATATAATATATACATATATATACATGACTATATATATTCCAAATCCAATATCCTGCATGGAAACTATTAAATATGTTATGCTTAGGTATATTTTATTTGTAATATAATATTTTTCTGGGCTTTTGGGCTGAGGCTGGATTGTTTGGGAGAGAGATATTTTAAATTAGCCTGCAGATCCTTGGTTCACAACCAAGAGAATATTCTGCTTGTAGTAGCTTTTGACTTTTTTTTTTTTTTTCCTTCCCCCCTTTGGCTGGAGCCCATCCTGAATTCTGTCTGTAATTCCTACCCATGAAACCTCTGATTGCCACCTAGGGATTTCTACCTCAGAGAGCTAGACACAGCTTTGATCACAGCTGTCAATGCACTAACATTGTTTTTTCTCAGAGACTGTAACTCTGATCTTACATTATAATTAATTTCTGGATTTAAGCCGCATGCCAATTCAATAAAGACTGTCAACAGCTAATAGGCTGCCTCACAGAGCCAAAGGAGAATCACTGCCTTCTCTCAGTAAAGCACTCCCATGTTTAAAATCAGCAGCATCCCGAGACAATATTTGCATTATGGATAGAAAACAGGTAGGATGGTGGAGATACCACCACTTAGATATAAAGACAGGAGCAATCATTATTAGAAAAGAAACTTTATAGAACTAAGCATAGTAAAACTTACGGAGATGTGAAGCATTTCTTTACCAAGAGGGTAGGCAAACACTGGAACAGGCTCCTGGAAACATGGTTCATGCCCTGAACCTGTCAGTGTTTAGGAGTGTCCTGGTGTGAGTGAGAACAGGACTAACTCTGTTCAGTCATTTTCCTTCCCAGCTCAGTTCTTCTCGCTCCCTGCCCTGGCCGCAGCCAGCAGCTGTCTGCACAGGCAGTGGCTGCTCCTGGCAGTGACAACACCCCATGGGCAGAGTCAGTCCCGAGA